>JAHXMU010036120.1:42660-57329 GCA_019455685.1 Philornis downsi
AGTTATGGCGTTGCCAGATGGGTCCGTCGAATATGGGCAACCCTGTATTTCCCTTCACTGCTACTTTGTTGACCACCTGTGTTCAAGTGGCTTCGAAGAGGCCCTCTCTGTCTGACAATACTGCTAGATTATTTTTTTTTCTATTTCTATGCAATTTTTCCATGCTGTTCCACACATTTTACCATTTCTTTCCTTTCCTTTTTTACATAATTTCTGAATATTGTTTACTTTTTTTTCCTCTTGTCTTGTTTGTTGATAATTTTAAATGTTTGATGGGTTGATGTGGGTTGGTTGAGTTCTTGTGGTTTATGGCAAGAGGGCAGCCAACCAGCCAGCCTATGCAGTGTTGGCGAAAAAGTAGGTGTGTTTTTGATTGAAATTAACCAAGTGTCAGAAAATTGTCTTATTATAAATCTTCTCGTTTTCAAAGTGCGTCTAATAATAGCTAAAAAAGTTAATGAACTATGCACAGATAGCTCGTTTATCGTTGGGTGTACGTAGAAGAGACTCGTGATTCATCGATGTGGGATTTGCAAAAATATGAAGTAGTGACGATATGCAAATGTTGATGGGTTTTCTAGGAAAATGTTACTTTTATAGAAAATCATAAATAATCATTCATTTTGATAGGGTTTTCGATAGCAATTGGACATTTGATTACGGTGGAAGGGTGTTATGGGCGATCGTTGATGGAAGAGAAAATCGTTGGCATTTTGTTATAAAATAGAAAAAAACATTAAATTCATTTTGTAATTCTCTGTTTATTAAATACTTCAATGTGGGTTTTATTACAATATTTCCTTATTTCAATATTCAAAAATTATAATAATTTAATACTTCAGTACTATTCAATATGTAAGCTTTTTGCGGCAAATACTGATGTATTTCAATACAGAAATGCTCACAAACTATAATTCCCGGAATTTGCAATTGGAACCTGAGTTTTTGTTTTCTAATAGTGAATTAATTTTCTATAGTGAGTTAAGAACTAAAAAGTGAATGTTTAATTAATATTCTCTTGAATTGCTTTCTTTTATTTCATAAGATTTTGCTGTTTGTTTCATTCCCATGTAACGATTAGACACAGGAATGGTTGCATATGAATGAAATTTTCATGTCGTCTGTCTGGGCTATAATTATGAAAAAACAAATGGAATAAATGGCTCCAATATTCTATCGTACTATAACACCCTACTAGATGATCTTGTATTGACCAAAATGTTTGTAGGCTACACTTGCGTGAGAAATTTGAATAGAATCTCACACAATTGGATATGTGGGTCTCTAAATTTTATTTCATTATAACCCCCTAGCAGGCAGACTGATTTGGATACAATACAGCACGAGTTAACAGGCCTACAGTCGTTCTTTGAGTGTAAAAAGTTGGTTGAATTCAAAACAGGCATTCTGGTACCCTCCATACAATTCATCTTATGGGTTCCGAAATTTAGTCACACTATAAACCCCTATTTGGAGCTATAATGTTGACCAAATTTTAAACAACTTAAAAACATAGCCTCCACTTGGTTGGAAAGTTTGGACGGAATCAAACCATAACTTCTAATGCCTTCAATGCGAATGGATCTTTGATCCTCGAAATGTCACACTACTTCACCTTATTAGATGATTCGACTAAACTTTACACCATTTGAGACATTTTTGATCTTCTCTTAACGTACGAACTTTCAGAAAAATTAATTTATTCCCTCACGTAAATCCTATAAAAATGGATTTGAAAGGCTCCAAATTTTTTTTTACTTTACAACACCCTTTTATGTGATACGATTTCCTCCAAACTTCATACAACTGAATACATTTTTCATTTCACCTTAAATGCGATATTCTGAGGCAAACAGATCACACCTACTTGTACCGCCTCTAAAATTGGGTCTACTGTCCTTGAAATTGTATTATACTGCAGTAATACTACCTATCGAATAGTGAAATTTACAGCAAATTATACATGAATTAACATATTAGTGATTTCCAGCTGAATCGAAATCCAATTTTTTGTACTTCAATAAAAATGGGGGAAAAACCTATGTAAATATAAGTATAGAGTGATTTTTTTAAGGTTTAAGTTTTTCAGGTTGGCAGCACTGGTTGGTAATGGCGTCCAAACGTCATCTGTCAAAGTGAAAAGTGTACAGTATACTCTGCCATTTCATCATGGAAAGCCTTTACATTTGAAATTTATTATCAAAATTCGTGCTCTGTGACGAATGTACGTCGTTTTATAGGACCATTTTATGGTCGTCATAATCCACCTGCTGAATCAATAATTCGTGCTGTTATTTCCAAATTTCGCACCACATTTACTTTGTTTTACATAAAACCATCGACTTGCATGCGTAGAGTGCGTACCGAAGAAAATATTGCAGCCGTAGCGACCAGCGTTAATGACAATCGTGAAATTCCAATTTACATGAATTAATATGTTAGTAATTTTCAGCTTAATCGAAATTTTCCAATTTTTTATACTTTAACAAAAATTGGAAAAAAACCTATGTAAATATAAGTGCTCGTATAAGCTTTTATATATGAGTATGCAAATCACGGCTGCCCTATAACTTAACTTGCAAAAGTAACGTAAAAACAAATACTCAAAATACAAATTTGCACCAGTAGTTGATCAATCTGATACTTTAATTTCTAACAATTATTAAAATAATTTTTTTCCTGGTTCAGCAAATTTTTTTGTCTATCAAAAATTTGATATTTTTTTTCTCTTTTTTTAGTTGTGGCAAAAATTTTCAATTTTTTTTTTCACTTTGAAAATAATAGTCCAGATTACCAGAAAAATATAGAAAAATTACTTTTTTTGTTACCTGGCTCGCAGCACTTTGGCAATTTTTGTGCCTATTGATTTTTTACATAAAAATTGCCTTCTTTTCTACGTTCCTCAGAAGGTTTTCTTTTTCATTTTTTGTTTACTTCAAGGATAATTGTCTAGACTACTGCAAAAATAAAAATAAACTTACTAAGTTTCTATTTGTGCAACAAAATTTTGAATATGTCCTCGACTCTCCTGCCAAAAACTTGGTTTCAGACTTTGAAGAGGTCCTCTCTTTCTGACAATACTGCTAGATTGCTTTTTATTTTTGAATTATTACAATATTTTTTTTTTCTGCTTTAGCAAATATTTTTGTTTACCGATCCAAAAAGTTGATATTTTTAAATTTTTTCATATTGAAAACATTGTCCAAATTACCAGAAAATGAAGAAAAATTAGTTTTTTGTTTCATGGTTTGTTAAACTTTTTCAATTTTTGTGTGCTTTGATTTTTTTACATAAAAATTACATTTTTTCTACGTTCCTCAGAAGTTTTAATCACTAATTTACTTCAAGGATAATTATCTAGACTACCCCAACAATAAAAATAAAATTACTCAGTTTTCATTTGTGCAACCAAATTTTGAAAATTTCCTCGGCTCTCCTTCTAAAATCTTGGTTTTAGACATATAAAAGATACAATTCTTCTTTCAAAAAAATTAAATTGTTTTTTTGGTTCCGGTTTTCTCACTTTAAAAATAATGCCCTAAGCCAACTGAAAGATTTACAACATTTCACGTTTTCTTCATAATTTTTTTTCTGCACCATCAAACTTTTGATAAATTTTCAACTCTCCGTTAAACAGCACTTTCGATGAACCTATTTTTACCACTTGCATTTAAATTTAAAATGATGAAGTATATTTTTTTTAATTGCAAATTTTCTATTCAACAAATAAAATAAAATATTTAACAATTTTGTTAAAAGATAATTTTTCGGTTTCAAAAGTAAAAAAAAATATTTAACAATTTTGTTAAAAGATAATTTTTCAGTTTCAAAAGTAAGGTTAAATAAAACACCCATAAAATTATGATTTCGATTAAACTTTTATTTCAGTATAATGCTTGGACTTTACTATTACGAGTATCTGAGAGGGACTACTTTTAAGGAGATAAAATTGGAATTGATGACTAAATATTTTTTGAGAAAAATCAAAATTCACCATTTTTTTCTTTGAACATTTCTATGTACGAAATACTATGTCATTTAAATGACCGCCTCTGGATTGGTTGCAGCAGTGGATCCTTTTGAGGCAGTTTTCGACCACTTTTTCGCACATTTTGGGCGGTGCGTTTGGGGATTATCCGGGTAAACACGGTGTTTGACGTAGCCCCACAAAAAAAGAGTCATCAAATCGCATGATCTTGGTGGCCAGTTGACGTCGCAAAAACGTGAAATTACGCTTTCTAGAAAGTTTCTATTGCAATATAGCAAAAATCGGTTGTGTTGAATCACGTTTGAATCACCACTTTTCTAGTAAGTTTTAACTATTTTTCGCGTTCTTCGGTTCTTAAACAATCCATATTCATAAATGGCAAACCTTTCACTAAATAAATAACACTTCGGATGACAGTTATTTAACAGCTGACAACCTTGCCAGATCGGTAGTTTTGAAACCACTAAATGGATAACTAAGATAACTCTAAGATTAACAAAGTTTTCGGATGTACATCCCAAAAACTGAATTGCATATGGCGTTATATGATCATAAAGTTTTAAGTTATATACAATATGCGATTGAAACAATATTTTACGTCACCTAAACTACCTAAATATGTTCCAGAAAAGACCTTTAATTGATAAATAACATATGGCATTATCAAAGCTGTTCTTATGCGTTTTCGAGCCTGAAGAGGAGGAAAAAATGGAGCGTTGTATGCATTTAGTAGCGAATGTTAATGTCACGCCCCTCAGGGTGCAACACATATACAAATTGGTCGATTTAGCAAAAATCGGTTGTTCTTAAGCATTTTCCAAACGGAGAAGTTTCAAAAAGTTTAAATTTTGCTTCTGTTATTGGGGTTTAATTTGCATTTTTTTTTTTTTAACAATATAAAGGACGTTGGTTGAAGATATATGTATATAAATCAGTTTTCATTTGATTGAAATTTCTGTAGTTGTTTTGTCTCGATTAACCCCAAGTCAATGAAATTTGCATGAAATCTGTAAGTAAATATAGTGATCAAGGCAATTTCAGTGAGAGCAATCTCCTACAAAATCAAAATCAAAAAAAGAAGTGCATCGTGAACCAACTTTAAGTTTAGTAAACTGTACTTTTTACTTTTACTGCGCTTTTTTTTTTGTTTAGTTTTAAACCTTAATGTTGCTCCAGTCAATGTAAACTTTCTTTTGATTTAAGGACAAAGTTTTATTTTCAAATATTCAACATTATATGAAGGTTTTCTTTTGTACTTCTTGATAGTTATCTGAAACAACAATAAATATACAGGGTGTCCGTCGGGAAGCCAAACTACTAAAGTTTGCCTTGACTGTTCATATTAGGCAGTCGTGAAGTTGAGATGTGGCAAATTTATTATGGAAAAATATTCGATAAACCAACGGGTTTTAATCGTTAAAACATTTTATCAAAATCATCGATTACTGTGACGATGAAAAAGTTACGTGAATTTTTTGGGAGGAACAACGTAACAACAAGACGCACTATTTATCGTGTAATAAGAAAGAGGGTCTGTAGCTGATAGGACCAAGCATGGACCACAACGTACTGCAAGATCAGCTGAAAACATTACTGCTGCTCAAGAAAGTGTTCAAAACAACCCATCAACCTCAATTCGAAGCCGTGCTCAGGAGCTTGGTCTTCAAAGAACAACTTTGGCCACAATTTTGCACAAGGATTTGCAATTGTTTCCATTTAATATTCAGTTGACACAAGAGCTTCTTCCACAAGACCATTTACGCCGCCGTACATACGAGTATGCCAATAGGATGTTACAGCTGACAGCTCCGATTTTCATGAAAGAATCATAATGAGTGACGTGCACATTTTCATTTGAATGGATATGTGAATAAACAGAATAGTCGGTTCAGGGCAATGGTAAACCCTCAAATTATTCATCAGTCATCTTTGCTTCCATTAAAAGTGACAGTAGTCTGGTGTGCAATTTGGTCAGGAAGAATCATTAGACCTTACTTTTTAGAATCTATAAACGTCGTAACAGTAACTGAAGACTTTTGAAAACTTTTTACCGTCACAACTGCATGCTTTGGGCTTGATTAACATGTGGTGTCAACAAGACGGTGCCACATCGCATACAGCCAGGAATACAATGGAATTACTGCAAGACCTCTTTCCACAACAAATTATTTCAAGAAATGGTGATGTTGATTGGCCTTCACGGTCGCCTGATTTGACTGCTCCGGACTTCTTTTTGTGGGGATATCTGAAAAGCAAGTTTTATGCAAACAAACCAGAAACGCTTGAGCAACTCAAGCAAAATATTCGTGATGAAACTAATGAAATACCGCGTGAAATGTGTGAGAATGTAGTTAAAAATTTGCTCAAAAGGGCTCGCATTTGTGAGGCTAACCGAAGCGGACATTTGTCTGATATTGTATTCCATACATAATTGCCGACATTAAATAAAACAATTATCAATATAAGATCCATTTTCTTTCATTTAATTAAAAATTATAAACAAACAAATTAATATACCTTCCCGACGGACACCCAGTAGTTGATATATTGGATGACAGACCTTGTTAGATTAACATCTACGACTAAACGATTCTATTGAATGTTTGTGTCGAGCTCTTCCAATATATAATCTTAGCTTTTTGACATATTAAGGAGTTTATCTATCAATAACACGAACAAACTTGATAAAAAGGAATTACAAATATAATTTGATGGTTCCCCTCTATAGTTTTAAAGCAAAAAAACGCCCACAAATTTCAGAGCATTCATTCATTCAAAAACTCAAATTGTAATTTCCAGAAGTTTACAATTTCCTACAATTCGAATTTTTAGGCATCTATAGTACTTCAATATATCATTCCCTCACTCACCTAATATTTCAATATTCAATATTCAGTATTTAAATTTATTAATATTTTAATACAATATTTCAGTATTCCTTCTATCCGTTTAGTTCACTTTTAACGTTTAATAGCATATGGTCGATTTAGCTTCATTCCCTTTCGTTTATTACTTCCCTTACTTAAGGCGCCGTAATTATATAGCCATATTTGGACCGGCCAGTAAGATTTCTTACCGTTTCATTAAAATTTATTAACCATATGTATTTGTACATATATGTATATGTCTACATATGTTAACAACATTTTTTTTTGTTTCTTTTTTTTACTCTTTATCATTGTCATATTCCACGTTTGGTTTTTATGAGTTTTTAAGTGTTTATCAGTTCTTTAAAATCTTTTCTTTTCGTTTAAAAGATTTCAATGTCAAACCTACCGTTTGTACATTTCATTTGAAATGGTGTTGTTTTATTTAATGATCATTTCAGTTACTGTCACATGTTTGAAAATTATGGACAATGAGGGAGCAAAAATATTAGAAAAATTTTAAAAAAATATTATTTAGTTGAGGTATTTAAATAGCAATACTGAGCGATTATCGGTCGGTTCATTAAATACTTCAATTGATGAATGACATACAAAATGAAAATATTTTTAGGTTGCAAATTGTTTTACCGACACTTTAATCGCCTCAATCACGACGGCTATGACAGATGACAAACCAAAACGTACAGCAGATAATGCAATTTCAAAAGTCCACTATTAGTACTTTTTTGATCAAAAGTCATTTATTTGCCCAAATCGCAAAGAGATAACATATTGACAAGCATCGGATAGGACGCAATCAGTAAAAAGTCTGAAATAAGATTGAAGCGGCGATCAAAAATTACTAAGAGCTTAGTTTTCTTTGAGTAGAAAATAAACTGCTGGTTTTTTTTCCTGTCATCTTCTTGTCTAAGGCCTCTTTTGTTATCAAATGTCTCAATGGCATAACTTACTTCAGCAAACGTCATTTGGGAGTTAAAATAAAGCAAACGCTATATATTGCTGTAAATTAATATTTAGATAAACAATGCTATACTCGAATATTAGGTGCACAACCAATTATCCGCTGTTTACGAATAGATGGCGCCAGCTACAAGTGCTAGTTTATTCTGGCATAAACTAACCGTCGTGAGCCAAGCTTAGGCATATGGTAAACACAGCGCTTCGGCTCAATAGTGATTTTCTTGACGTCATATTCTTTTGGTTGTGCGACTATTAATGATTTTATGCCAAATAATCGTCATATGCGGCGGCTAAAGCTCATCGAGAGCGTTAAAACGTTTACGGAGGTGCAGCTTTAAGTGAAACAACGTGCCGGGGTTGGTTCCGTCGCTTTAAAGACGGTAATTTGATGTTTTAATGTTTTGATGTTCGCGTGAAAGAAGACGAAAAATCTACGAAGACAATGAATTGACGGCATTGCTTGATTTGGATTCGTGTCAAACGCTTGCTTCAGTATTAAGAGTTACCCGCCAAGACATTTCCAAGCGATTGCATGCGTTGAGAATGATTCAAAAGCAAGGAACTTGGGCTCCTTATTAGTTGCAGCCAATGGACATTTGGGCGCCGTTTTTTCGCCTGTGAATAACTGTTTCCTCGGCAAAAAAGGAAGGAGTTTCTTCATCGTATTCAAAGGAAGCTCGGTCATGCTTCTACGTCATCGCCTCGGACGAATATTCACGCAGCGAAGGTTATGCTCTGTATTTGAAGGGACCAGGTCGGTGTTATTTACTGCGAGCACAGAACTTAACGCGGTTAGAATAAAATCATCGGTCATACATTTGTTAATCCAAATCATGCTTGGCAGCTGGTGTATTCTCATTACAAGTTCATTATTGCCGGTCTTACATAGCTCTGTCAGAGGGTCATCAGCAACCGCATCTTTTTTTCTGCTGCCATAATAAATTTGCGATTTACAGAAGTGTACTTTTCACAGCAGCAGCACACTCTACTTATTTGTGACCAAATTTCCATCGTTATCTTTATTGAAGGAAAGCTGCTTAACATAATTTACTTTTTATTTTAATTTTCCGTCTTCACCTCTCATCTTTGTACCTAACTATATTTCCGTTCTTCGTCTTCTGCGCTATGAAACCTGTTTCTTCCGTTTACAAAGTCAGTCTGTGGCTCTCTTTTATTCTTATATATATTCTATATTCTTATGGAATTCCCTCAGAATATAGAGTGCGATTGGCTGCAGCGTTGCCATGTATACAGCATTATCTTCCGCTGACACAATGTGAGATTCATCGTCGCACGACGTCTATCTGACAGCTATTTTTACTATCCAAGCACGGTTCTACAGCAATAGCCATTGAAACATGAGAATTTGGCGATTTTTTACATAACAATTTAGAACATGTGTTGAAGTAGACAGTTCCTTTCCCGTGAACATGTACCTTACCGATGGCTCGCTTTCTGTATGCTTAGTAATGTACGCTTTTCCCTTCGCTCAATCTTGTACCTACCTTGGATGTAACCAGATGTCAGCGTTACCAGAACTTAATAACGAAAAGAAAGCAAAATTTTTCGCGAAAAAAGCTAAAATAAGTTTACAAAATCCAATTTTTATTGAGTTTTATAAGATCAAACAAAAAAGATCTCATGTGGATCTTTATTAGGGCTGAAAGTTCTTGCAACATCACATATGTATTTAAAGTGCAATTTGATTCACAAAAAAGTGTAATTTTTATCCACTCAGCATCATTTTCTTTCTATTTGCAATTAAGTCCAACTAGCTTAGGATAGGACCGTAAACAGTACTTGTATTACTTACTATTAGAGTGCCCAAATCGATAAGAATATTACTGCATTTCGTAGATTTGAATATTCTTAACCAAACCAAACTTATTTACAGGGTTTGGTGAATTGAAGACTATTGAAAGCAGGCAGGAAGGCAGGGTAAGGTAAGGGTAACGTTAAAATTTGTCAAAAACTGTTTAAAGAAGTAAAACTAGCGGGGGGGAAAAAGCTAAATTAGTAACACTGATCCGAGTGCATGTTAGCACACACATAAATGACACTGAAAGCACAGAGGAGAATTACAGGAAGAGGCCGCATCCGTCTCTGACGTAAATTTTATTTACTCAAGAGCACAAATTTGTACGTTCACGCTCTCTTTCACAATATGGAATTTTAATTGTTTCGATTTTTTTCAATATAATTTTCCAAAAGTTGATAATTACATTACTACAGTCCATAAATATATTAATAAAAATGTGCACAATTATCGAGTTATTAAATAACGAGAGCGGACAATAATACTGCTCTCGTATTAGCTTGTTCCCCTGCCCCTATAATGGTCTCAATTTTCACTACAGAGAAAAAAGCGGCCTCTGTATGTAATTCTTATTTGATCAATGATCAATCTGCTTCAGATAACCCAGACGCATTGCGGGGCGAAGATATCCCTATTGTCGCATTGAAATTCCCCAGAAAATTTAAGTGTCACGGCCATGTCTGCAGCCGTTTACTTATCGGCAATTTTTTCCAAAATGAAAACGAATAAAAGTTCTATTTAATTTCATCCCCCAGGTAATAAAAGACGATGGAAAAGTACAGACCAAATATTTATCTCCGGAAACAAAGATGAGATGATTAGAGAGCCAAGAAAATTAAGATTGTCCTGCTCTCTTTGTTACTCTCTTTACACAACAACTCCATAACTTTATATATTTTGGTTACAATTTTTTAAGATAATTGTAAGTTAATCAATAATGTATAAGTAGTATGAATATCATTACAAATGACGTTAAAAAAATACTAAACTATTAGAGTTCCACTTTGGAAAACAGAGCGAGAGCGGACAAAATTACGCACTTAAGTGAGCGTTGAAAGCAAGCGAATAATTGGTCTGCAGGTTTTTATCGTTTGAGAAAGGCATTCAGATAATTGTAAGTTGATCAATAATGTATGAATACGATTAAATATGACGTTAAAAACGCTAAACTATTAAAGTTCTACGTTGGGAAAGAGAGCGAGAGGAGACGAAATTACGCTCTTGAGTGAACGTTGGAAGTAAGCGAATTTCACTCCAGAGAAAAATAATTGGTCTGTACGTTTCCGTCGTTTGTCTCTATTATACAAAAATAATAATAATATCCTTTTCATTTGTTTTTTTCGAACGTTGATCGTAACTGCATCTAATATGGCCCTTTCTAAGATTAAAATTTTCATAGATGCCGTCCAACATTTCGTGTGATGCGGGTAATGTTGGCTTCCAATTCTTCTATCGTAACCTTATAGACATTTAACTTTACGTAGGCTCAGCGGAAAACGTCCCGCAATCATGTCATGGTCTCACAAACTGTGTGACAAATAGAGCCGTCGTCCTAATACCAAATGTCGTTGAGATCACAGGTTTTCAGTAGTGATAAATCCTTCCCATGATACAATGTCAAACAGTACTGATCAAAAATATCATGACAGCTGGATTCGTCATAAAATTCCTAATGGAAAAAATAATTTGAAATTTACTACTCTGTTCCTTGCCTTAATGTGAATTGTGGCTATTCGGTTACTTACAAGTCTAAATAGTGGAAAAATGTTGTCTAAGCTTATTACCCACTCCAAATCCACTTATAAAAGGCATGCCTTTCTGCATGTTACCTGTATTAGATGTCATAGTTTTTGCATCGATTGTATACTAGTTGTGTCCATCACATTTTTCAAGTGCATTTTTTTAAATGATGGTGCTCATAGCTCTTGGGAATATGTCCAATATTTGGAGGTTGCGTTAGCCGATGTTACCTACTAACCTAACATGCACTAGTGATAGCTTGCTAGTTAGATTGTTCACACTGCAGTTGCCACCTGATGGATGTCCCATGGTTATCCATTTTTCGGCTTCTAAAGTAAAGTTAAAGAAAACTATGTGCGTTTTAAGCTATGATTTCGATGCAACCTTTCTTTTATTATAATGCTTTGACCTTGAAATTATGTACGAAATATAATGTCACTTAAATGACCGCGGCTCTAAATTGATTGGAGCAGTTGATCCTTTTAATATAGTTTTTGACCACTGTGTCTTAAACTTCGAACGGTATCTCGGCGATAACTTGACGAATGTTGATTTTCAAATGCTCCAACGTTTGGGGATTATCTGCGTAAACATGGTCTTTGACGTGGCACCAAGAAAAAAAAATCTAACTTCGTCAAATCGCAGTGCGTACATTGCGATGAAGCACAGGCCCGACCACATTTGTAACGCTTTCAATCTCTTCAAATTTGTTAATCTTGCCGATTTTTTGCACAGTACGTCGATTATGACGACCATAAAAGTGTCCACGTTTCAACCACCACTTTTGTAGTAAGTTTTAACCATTTTGCGTTCTTCGGTTGTTAAACGATCCGTTTTCGTAAATGGCGAACCTTTCATAACAGCTGACAGCCTTGCCAGACCAGCGGGTTTGAAACCACTAAATGGACAACACTGTATTACCAGGGATTATTTAATTGGGAAATTCTGCAAATGGCTTTGGTTATTTCCGAGTGAATAACAGTCAAAGAGCCCAATTTAGGAATCCCTCAACTAACGAATAATTGGTAAAGAAGTTAAACAAAATTATGAAGCTCGTCGCCAGATAGGTGGGGAAAAAACTCTGCAAGTTTTTTTTAATGAAAGCTCTTGTCTTATAGGCGTTTTTCTGTAAAACCAACCAGGCGTGGACTTAGGGTGGTCCTTTAAATATGTTTGTGAATTGGGGTGACTCCTCCCTGTATCTGTATATTTTTATATATCCACCATATTTTGCCCGTAATGCCAATTTTCCCGAAATTAGCTGAAGTCCTTTTAGGCGACCATTTTTCCTTCTTAAAAAATGTTTTTTTTTACATACCCTGCATTTAAAAATTTCCTTAAAATCATAAATTTTCTCGTTGTACTTTTGATGCCATATATATGTGAGTTCTCTTGGATGTTTTTATCTCTTCATTGTACGCTCTTAATGTTTAGATTGATCGTACTGAGAGAACTGAATGGTGCTCGCTCTACACCTCTTGGCTTTGCTCCAATCAAGTTTTTGTTGTTGTTTTCATATAATTTAGATTTGTTTTGTTTTCGTTATTGCAAAAAAAGAAGAACAAAACAAAAACCAACAAACTAAATCCATTCATTCATTTCTTCAATCATTCATTGAATGTTTTATCGGGAAGAAAAATAATGAATGAATAACTTGGAAAGAAAGAAGAAACGCGAATAAAAACTATAAACTAAGAAAAAGAACCAACGGCGCGCGCTCTTTTTCTCGCTCATTGAGTTTTCTTGTTTTTCGTTTTCGTTGACTATTTCTCGGTTTGTGTGTCGGCTGCCGCATCTGGTTGCGTTTATTAAACGATGATCACCATGATGATGACGTCGCGTTCATTTTCATTCATACGTTCGTTCGTTCGTACGTCCACCGGCCATACACGATAAACCAAGAAATGCCATCGTTTTGCATGCGTTATGCGGATTGTTCGGCAGGGAGGGTCGGCCGATCGGTGGCTAGCAAGCGGTGTAATTCGCGACGCGTCGCATTCGTATCAGTTGGATTTGAATTTGTTGTGAATACTTGTGTACCTTTATAGGCTGTTATTGTTGTTGTTTTTTTATTATAGTTTGATTTGGTTTATGTGATGTGATTTGTTGTTTTTGTTCTTATTCTTTGTAATCCCTATGTGTGTGAGTTGTCTTTTCAGTTTTGTTGTTTTTGTTGCGTCGTTATGTGTTGATCTTGTGCGATTGTCATTTGATTCATTCATTCATTGTTGCCTTTGCTCTTAATTGTTGTTATGTTTCTTGGGATTGTTTTTGTATTTACTTCTCCTATCTGCTGCTAATGGATGGAAGATGGAGATGACTTTTAGCTTTTGTTCGGTTTGTTTCGCATTGCAATCGATCACTTGGATTTTTCGGTTTTTGTTGTGGTCGATGCGTATAAGAGATGAATTAGTTGGTCATCAGAAAGGATGAGAATTAGTGCTAATGGAATAATGAGTGGAGGGTACCCGGATTTTAGATGTAATAAATAAAGATGCCTTCGTCTGAAGACGCAGTATAATTCACACGCGAGGCGAGATATTTTCGCAGTAGAAAATATTTCGATGAGCCATTTTCTTAATAGAAAGTATGTCGACGAGACACTTTCTCAACAGAAAATGTGTTGACAAGACATTTTCTCAATAGAAAAATGTGTCGACGAGACATTTTCTCAATAGAAAATGTGCCGACGAGACATTTTCTCAATAGAAAATGTGTCGACGAGACATTTTCTCAATAGAAAATGTGTCGACGAGACATTTTCTCAATAGAAAATGTGTCGACGAGACATTTTCTCAATAGAAAATGTGTCGACGAGATATTTTCTCATAGAAAATGTGTCGACGAGACATTTTCTCAATAGAAAATGTGTCGACGAGACATTTTCTCAATAGAAAATGGGCCGACGAGACATTTTCTCAATAGAAAATGTGCCGACGAGACATTTTCTCAATAGAAAATGTGTCGACGAGACATTTTCTCAATAGAAAATGTGCCGACGAGACATTTTCTCAATAGAAAATGTGTCGACGAGACACTTTCTCAACAGAAAATTTGTCGACGAGACATTTTCTCAATAGAAAATGTGTCGACGAGATATTTTCTCAATAGAAAATGTGTCGACGAGACATTTTCTCCATAGAAAATGTGTCGACGAGACATTTTCTCTATAGAAAATGTGTCGACGAGACATTTTCTCTATAGAAAATGTGTCGACGAGACATTTTCTCATAGAAAATGTGTCGACGAGACATTTTCTCAATAGAAAATGTGTCGA
>JAHXMU010036121.1:0-20535 GCA_019455685.1 Philornis downsi
TGTGTCGACGAGACATTTTCTCAATAGAAAATGTGTCGACGAGACATAGAAAATGTGTCGACGAGACATTTTCTCAACAGAAAATGTGTCGACGAGACATTTTCTCAATAGAAAATACAATAATTGCATTCTCGCCAGTAGGTTTCAGCATCACTAACTGTTAGAACCAATGTTAAATTTGTCCGTTGGACGGACACGGCGGACACTTTGCAATTTGTTTTGTTCGCTGTTTTTTGCTTTGTGTTATTTTGGATGCTCATGTAGAGGGGAGTTTCTCTGGGTTTCCTCATCCAACAAATGTGCGTGATGCGTGTGTGTTTCTTGTCTTTTGTCTCATCTTTTCGATTTCATTTTCAAGTCGATTGGAGTTTTAAACAGTAAAACCGGCTTTTATCGCTTCTTGTTGTGCCAACAACAACAACAGCAAAAACTTCTTAACCTAGGGCTAAAATTTCAAAACATTTAGCTTCACTTGGCTGCTTGGCTGACTGACTGGCTGCCTGCCGCCAGATTGTGGCAAAGTGTTTCGCTTGTTGCAAGGCTTTGTGTGTATTGGAACCATATACTTATGGGTAGGATGGGGTTGGAACAAACCGGGTCTATGCTTTAATAACCACTGACTGATGGCTGCTGCGCCCCATTCTCATCTGAAAATAAAATTACATATCGACTGGTTGCACTCCATGCATCTGGTTGTTGATTGTTGGTATTGACCGTGGGCGCGTTTAAAAATCTGAATAGATACTGAATATAAAAAAGCATAAATAAGCAATCGGACAGACAGTTAGACTTGTTTGTCATCTATTTCAGGCAAGAATGAGGGTTGTATTATAATTAGAATTCTAGCTACTTCTCAAGCATGAACTCCGGATTTTGTGGAAAATCTTATAACAATAATAGCATTCGCAAATACAAATTTATGAACTTCTTCCCACCCCACACCTATCAAATGCCATCCTATATGGATGTAATTAACGAACTAAGGACGAAAAAAAATTTAATTTTGGAAGTTAGATTTAGTTCTTGCACTAACAAGTTTTTTCCCCACCGAAACAATTTGTCCCAATTGTGAGAAATAGCACCGCAGACTCATCGTCAGATATGTAGGCGGACTTTTTTCGTTTATTCAGAGAGGAATTGACTCACGCCAACAGGCCGACCTCTTAAAAATAGATTTACCTTCTCTATAAGCTGTACCTTATTTTAGTGCTGGGTTCATTAGTTGTAATTGCAATTTTTTGTTTTTTTTTTTTATTTTAAGGCGAGTCTGCCCACTGTAATAGGGAGGAGGTAGCACCAACCTATTGCCAAATAAGTAGGTGTGTCAGGAACGCTCTCTTATCGGGGATTGTGGATATAATAGCCCATTTGTTCAATAAAAATGGATATTTTTAGAATATTTCAATGGTTTTAATTGCAATTTGTTTTTTTTATTTTGAGGTGAGTCTGTCCACTGTAATAGGGAGGAGGTTGCACCAACCTATCGCCAAATAAGTAGGTGTGCCAGTAACGCTCTATTATCTGGCATTATGTATGGATATAGGCCATTTGTTCAATAAAAATGGATTATTTTTAGAATATTTCAATTAAAATGCCCATAAATATGGCGGCCCTTTAAACAATTATTTGATTTGGATTTGTTTTTGCACTGAAAAAACTATGAAAACTTATGAACTTTTCTGAATATGGATTTCATCCTTGTGTGGCGAAGCTATTTATATTAGAGCGATTGCCTTAATCTTATCTATGACTATGACTTAATCTGCCTATAACAATGAGACATTTTTATGCCTATGGGCGGGTACACGTTTAGGCCGAAATAGATTTTTACGATGATCAGGAATACATACATATACATGTGTATATGGTGTTTGAGATGAGTATTTCCAGTTGTTACAAACGGAATGACAAAAAGAGGGGTTGGCTTAAAAATTAATACATTACCGTGTCGTTCGTTAAAATCTACTTTCTCGCTTCGAATCAAAATGGTGTGATCGGAACAAACTTTTGAGTTGCGGGTACCGACAGAATATGGTTGAAGAGTGATTTTTATTATTTTTTGATATTGGAGAAAAACTCAGCAAAAGCTGCATTTGAATTGGTGAAAAACAAGCATAGCCTGTCTACAGCCTCCTTTTGCGAATGGCTTCACGCAGGCGGCGCATAACGCTCAAATATTATTCCTTAGCGACAGTTTGGGCCTTCAGAAGAAACTCATATTTGACAACACCGCTATTATCGAAGAAAACTGTCAGCATAAAATGATTTGGTCGATTTGGAACGAACTTTTCAATGTTGCTTTTTTACCACCTTTGGCGTGATATTCACTCTAGCAATCGGTTGTTTCCAGATCATAAGTACAGATCCATCATAGATCACTTTACCGATTTTAATAAAAGTCTTTTTCAAAAAAACTTTTACTGTTTTTTGGCATAAATTAAGATTGAATGCGTCTGAGGCTTAAAATTTCCTCAAAAATGGTATTGATTGATCCGTATCAAATGACAAAATCATAAACAAAACAAAAAAAAAAGAAAGTTGCATCACATGAATGAGATATGAGCGACCTTCTCACATTCAGTGATCTTACACGCATTCTATTTTTAGATTTACGTAAAGGGATGTACAGTTTAAGAACAATTCCGAACGTCTCAGTTTGAGAAGCATTTACTAGAGTTGCCGATTACTCGACTACTTGGAGGTTTCGTCAGACACTTCGAACTGACCGCCGCTTAAATAATGATAGGTGGCTGTATGCGGAATTGAACCCAGGATCATGCGAACGGTAATCGGGTGCACTAACTAACCATCGCACCACGGTCGCTCACAAAAAAAAAAAACAATTCATTAGCAAGGTTTCTAATTGTTTTGAACATCAAATCTTTGATCTGTTGGACATCACTTTCTTCGGTACAGGTTGATGACCATCCAAGGCGCTCTTACAATGTCTGAATTGGTTGCAGAAGTGCGCGTTATCTCGGCGATAACTTGACTAATGTTGGTTTTAAAATGTTCTAACGTTTGAGGATTATCCGCGTAAACACAGTATTAGATATAGCCCCACAAAAAAGTCTAATGGCGTAAAATCGCATGATCTTAGTGGCCAAATGATGTCGCCAAAACGTGAAATTACGGTTTTTGGAAACTTCTCATGCACTAAAGCCAAAATTAATGGTGTTGTGTGGCCTATGGTACCGTCTTGTTGAAACCACTATCTTCCAGTTCTTAATCTTCAATTGCAGACCAAAGAAAGTCGGTTATCATACGGTCATAGCGCTCAGAATTGAAATTCAGATTATCCGCCACACTTTCACTAACAGAAGCAATATTTTCCCCAGTGTGTACATTGCGATGATGTACCGGCGCGACTACATCTGTAACGCCTCCGTTCACCTTAAATTTTCTTATAATCTTGCCAATTTACTTTTGTAGTAAACTTTAAATATTTTTACGCGTTCTTCGATTCGTAAATGGCAAATCTTTCACCAAATAAATAACACTTCAGATGACAGGTATTTAGCAGCTGACAGTCTTGCCAAACTGGCAATTTTGAAATAACCAAAGAAATAACTCTGTATAATAACATCAAATAATTGAATTTTTTAAAAATTTTAAGTATAAAAATAAATTTTTTGTAATTTTAAAAATTTTATAAACTTCAATTTTCTTTCTGAAGGATTGAAATAATCAAAAGTACCAAACAAATTGTAGCAATATTTGCAAAAATTAATTTTTAGGAATTGTCGTTGTACAACTCCCAAAATAACTAAGTAATTTCCAATTAATGGTTATTATGTGCCGTCTAATTGCATAATAATAATAATAATAGTGAGAATACATTGTCAGCTTAGAAATGTACCAATAATATTAAAGTAGGCTTTAAACTTATTGAACTTATTTAGTTTTTATTTTATTCGATAGTAACTAATTATCATATCGACCTCGTTTGTAGAGTAAATTTCCTCATTTCTTATATTTAATATGGAGATCTAATAGTTATGTATGCATTTGCTTCCTAACCGCCTGATTGTGTCAACTCGTCTCCCAGCCCTCTCCCTTTCTCTCACTTCCTTGATGACATACCCGTGTTTTTAGTTTTTATCTCATTTCGATCACATCATTCATGTTTGATAGAGACCCTACACATTTACACAAGTCTGCACAACTCCATACAAATACACCATAAACGTGCGCCAGCGCAGATTTCAAGTTCCCCCAAAATCCCCCGAAAAAAAAAGAAACTGGTTGAGTTCCTCATTCATTCATGCAATCGCCACTCTTAGACATTGGCAAAGCCCAGACCAGCAACCATTAGCAACAACATTAAGGCTAAAGTTTTAAGTTGTAGCAGAAGTTTTGAATGTAGCCGTGCGCTGCAACTGCTGCAACACTTGTAGCCACCACTCGATTGATCGCGGTCCACGCACTCATACACTCGCACACATCCGCAGACTCCAGTCAGGCAACTCTCTTGGCTCTGCCCGGAGGATTCTTTCAGATCGTCGTCACATTTGCTTAAGAGCCGGTTCTTCCCCCATTATTCATTATTATTACTCCTCTCATATTCTCAAAGCACAAAAGATGTGTGATAGTAGTTTGTTGATGTTGCTGTTGTTGTTGTTGTCGGTGTAATTGTAATTGTGGTTGCTGCTGTGGTTTTAGTAGATACTTTGGCTAGCTGGGCTGTAGTAGTTGTTGTCGGCCTAGCCGTTGTTGTTGTTGTTTTTGCTGCCGCTTTAAATTGCTGTGTTAACATTTTTATGCTTTTTCATTCATAAAAATGCTTGTTTTGGTTTCATTTATAATCGTTTTTGTTTTTCGTTTTTTTTTTTGCCTCATTCATTTCATTCATTCATATATACGACGGCTCACTCATATACAACAATTTCAGTCAGTCAGCCAGTCATTCATTCATTCATTGACTTTAAAACGTTTTTACGTTACTTTTACAATTTGTTTGTTGTTGTTTTTTCTGCCTCTTTGGTTGTTTTTCACAAAAAAATACAAAAAAAAACGTCGTTTGCATATCTTTTAAACCAAATCAATTTGTCCAAATTTTGGAGCAGCGTAAAATTAGAAACTGGAGCAATTACTGCGTGTGTTTTTTTCGGTTATATTTCAGGGGTGCGATAAAATATTGAGTTTCTCGAAGCGACCTCTTTGTATTCAATGGACAATTAATTTTATATTTGTTTTTTTTTTATTGAGGAAGGGCTCTCGATGAGTTAACCTTGTCCTCAAAGATTTATTGTCATGTTGACGGAGAATGAATGAATGCGTTAGCATTGCAAACCAGCACTCATAGTTCCCCTACCGGCCTGAGCTTAAATAAAACGATCAGACTATCATACCTTAGGTACGAGAGCGGTCGCAAAACTAGCCGACCTGACGTATGGGTGGTGCCAGTACTGGTAACCTTATAAAATATATATTTTATGTTTCAAGCCAATTCGTTGTTTAGTGTTTTTATTTGAGCCATCAAAAATTAACGATCTTAGTGAATTTGTAAACATAGGAAGAATTGGTCACCGTCATGTAATTCAATATGTCCATTTGAAAGGTCTCAGTCCAACCAATATTAAATCCCAGCTAAATTCTGCTAAAGTCTGCTACTTCGTTTACGACTGTAAAATATTGGATAGCAGAGTTTAAACGAGACCGTACAAAACTAGCTGAAATGACAGATATTTCGAAAAGTGCTATACATCGTATATTTCCCGGAAATTTGAAGATGAAGAAGCTGTGGGCAAGATATGGGTGCCGCGCTTGCTTGTAGTAGACCAACGACAGCATCGTGAAGATGTTACAACAAAGTGTTTGGGGATGTTTCACCGCAATAAAACCGGATTTTTTCGCCAATCTATAACCATGGATAAGACATTGGTTCACCACTTCATACCTGAGTCGAAGGAACAGCGACAGCAGTGAACTGGAATGGGAAAATCGTACCCAAAGAAGGCGAGTACGGTTCCATCTGCAGGCAAGATCATGGCGTCGGTTTTTTTTTTTGTGATGCGCAAGGAATTATTTTTATTGATTGATTCAAAAAGGAAAACCCATCGAAGGGGATGGGATGATCAACTATGTACATTTACATGAGTCTCGCCGTGAGGCCTTACTCATGGTTGTGCCATCACACATGGGGCTGTTTTCTATAATTATTTTCTTGGTTATAATTCTTTTCTTCTTGCGGCAGCCGGTGCCCCTTTGGGGTACCCAAACTAATCCGGAAAAGATTAGTCGAACTACCTTTGAGATTGGAAGTAGGTCCCCTTGGAAAACTTCCTCAGGGCCCGCTTCCTCTCTCGGCCAAAGTACCTTTGCAGTCACTTGGTATGAAGTAAACCACCTCCCGGTAAGGAGTTGAGGTAATCTAGGAAGACCTCGATAGACATGAACAGTGCTTTCCAAGCTTCCGCCTTCCTTCAGCAACGCAACCTGAAGCAACGCAGAAGCACTGAAAACACATGTTCGGGCAACCACAACCAGCACGATGCTCCCACAAGGGGTCCAACGTCATCGACCAGGCAAGAACAATGTTCTTTGGACCCCTGGTCACTCGTGCTACCAGAGGAGAAGAACCCTCTGGTCTGGGTTTCGCAGACAAGCTACTCTAGTTTAGCTTTATTATACCTCGCTTGGAACAGGTAATTTACGGCATAGATTTTCAATGTCCGAGGAGAAATATCAATACAGCAAATTAATGCCATGCTCCTCTGGTCTATTAACCATATCTCTACACACATATTATAGGTGGATCCCAAGACATAATCCACCTGTCCCTAGGGCGCCTGGCACAAGGCCACACTACTTTGTTTTTGTACGCAAGCATCATCCTTTGCCTGCTTGATTACAGGATCGGGTAGAGAGGCTTTGCTTTTTAGGGGTAAACGGTACAAAGCTCCTAGGAAACACTCGTTTACCCACAGCGTTTAGGCGATGCAATTATGGAAAAGAAAGTGCATTTGGCGAAAAAGGAGGTGTTGTTTCATCAAGACAATGGGTCTAGTTCACACATCCACTATTGCCATATCCATGATGGCCAAAATTAATGAATTAAAGTTCGAATTGCTTCATTACGCACCTTTGTTAATCAGATTTAGCTTCATCGGACTACTTTCTATTTCCAAACTTGAAAAAAATGGCTCGGTGGTAAAAGATTTGCCAACAATAAAGAGGTGGAGTCTGTGATTGATTGCTATTTTAAGGAGTTTGACAGTTCTTACTATAAATAGGGTATAGAAGCTATTGAATATTGCTGAGTAATCGAGCTAAACAGATTATGTTGAAAAATAAAAATAATTGCTCCCAACTCTTATGTCTTCTTTATTATTCTTTTCATGCGGAAGAAATTCCACGAGACATTATCTACTCGCGGCAAAATTTTGCGGCATTGCCAGCTTTTACTGTATTGTTTTCCAACACCGAAATTGGAACAGCTGATGTTGTTACGTCATAATATGTGAGATAATACATTTGCGAAATTGTGTCTTTTTTATCGCTATTTAATTTCACAAATTTATAAAAGTATTAATGAACATATAGGGTTATCAATTCAGTGATTTTAAAACCGCCGGTGTGCCATGGCTGTCAGCTGTTTATAACCTGTCATCTGAAGTGTTATTTATTTAGTGAGAGGCTTGCCATTATCGAATATGAATCGATTAACAACCGAAGAATACGTAAAAGTAATTAAAATTTACTACAAAAGTGGTGATTTAAACAACGGAACAAAATGTTCTTCAGCGATAAAGCTCATTTCACACTTGTTGGTTACGTCAACAAGCAAAACTGTCGCATATGGTGCTCGGAGAACCCAGAAGTGATTGTGGAAAAGACATTGCATCCTGCAGTTTGGTGCCCATTATGGTCTGGAGGTATCATTGGGACGTATTTTTTCAAAATGACGCTGAAGGAACCTGAAAAGGATCCACTGCTGCAACAAATTTAGAGGCGGTCATTTAAATGATATTGTATTTCGTACATAATGTCAAGGTCCAGGCATTATAATGATATAAAACTTTCATCGAAATCAAAGCTTTATGTCTGTTTTATTTAACTTTACTTGAAAGCGCAATAGTTAACCCTATATTATGACGCAAAAAGGTAAGCTGTTCCGATTTCAGTGTTGTAAAAAAAGCGTTTGACGTTGCCATTTAGTAAAAATCGTGGAAAAATATACATTCAAATTCCATAACCATTTTTTTATATGAAGTTTCACCGCGAAAAATCAGCATAGTATCAGACTTTACAGGCAAAATCATAAATAATAAATACAGCAAATTTTTTACCTCTCAAAGAGATTGATATTTAAAGAAGGATTCAAGGATGTATCAAACAAAAAAAATTCTCTTAAATCAAAAAAAAATCGCTACAATAAATAGATTAATTCTTGGAAATTGAGCTTCCCATCGTAAAAATTACCTCATTTTTAGATACGTTTCAATTTTGTACTATTATTTTTATCATTTGTTTATGTTTATTGCAGATAGGATTTGTTACAAACCTCTTTAGAAATAAAAATTAGTTCATTTTTGCAAATGGACACCCCGTTTCCGAATTATAGACATATTCGTATTTTAGTTATTCTTTAAAATTTAAAATTTACTACCAGTTTTAATTACAAATTTCCAAAAGAGAACGCATGAACGATTCACAGCTCACGAATCATATTTTTCGTGCGGTTAAATACGATTCACAGCTCGTGAACAGTGTTTTGAAATGAGTGGTAC
The DNA here is from genome assembly GCA_019455685.1 of Philornis downsi. NCBI lineage: Eukaryota > Metazoa > Arthropoda > Insecta > Diptera > Muscidae > Philornis > Philornis downsi. The sequence continues at coordinate 8,733 of JAHXMU010036121.1, forward strand.
AGTTAATGTCACTTAAAGGAGCCACATTTTGTAAAAAGAACTGCCGCAATGGGTTAATTTAGAAAAAAGTGATAATGAGCCTGTAACTTATTAATGATAGATTTAATTGAAATGGAAACGGCAGAGAGTTTAACAATGTTTTTGTAAGCAAATTCCGTTGCATCCTATGAATGGGAGAGCTTATTCTCACATTCAGTGAGCTTGCACGCATTTTCTATATTTATACTCACTCAACGGGGCTTATCGTTTAATGACTAATTCCGAACGTCGAAGTTTGGAAGACATTTACAAGACATTTCGATTACTTGAATGCTCGAAGTGTTCAGCAGACGCATCGAAGTGACTGCCGCTCAAATAATAATAGATGGCTATATCGGGAATTGAACCCACAATCATAGAAACGATAGTTGTGTGTAGTAACCATCGCGACGCAATGTCTCAGTAGTCAAGTTTAAGTTCGGAGCTTGATATATGCAAGCTTAATAGGGGTGTTCATATTTTGGTCACCTTTTACTTCAAAATTCTTTTAAAGTTTGCCAACAACGTACTTGCTCGATTTAGTGTTTTAGCCATTAATTTCGCAGCAGAGTGTCTGTAACATATATACGAGGTGCGTTCAAAAAATAAGGCGAATTTTCAAATTTCGCGGGCTACGTTCATTTGACTTTCGATTATTATTTTTTTTATGTTGGTACACTCGTCGCGAAGATATGTTGACGATTTGGTCCATAGAGCATGTTTCGTTTGTTTGTGAGAGACATAAATAAGGCAAGTGTTTTGCGTATTTGGCGATTCGTCGCAATCGTGGCAAAACGCCGTCTTTTATGGATCTCTTCGGTCTTGTTACAGGAAAAACTCGTAGGGTGCCAAATCTGGCGAATACGGTGGCTGAGGCATGATAAGGGTGTTGTTTTTGGCCAGATAATCTCTCAAAGATGAGTGAGCAGATGTATTTTTTTCTACAATTCTGGGCGTTTTTTTTCGTATTGCTCACGCAAACGGCGCATAACTTCAAGGTAATACTCCTTATTTACCGTACGACCTTGTGGTAAGAACTCCAGATGCATTACGCCATGGTAATCGAAGAAAACAGTGAGCAAAACCTTGATATTTGATCGAATTTGGCGTGCTTTTTTTGTCTTGGCTCTCGTGGACTCTTCCATTGGGACGATTCGGCTTTGGTTTCGATGTCATAACCATATCCTTATCATAACCATACCCATGAATTACCACCAGTTATGACCCTTTTAAGCAAATCTGGATCATCATGCGACGTTATTTTTGGTCAAAATTCAGCAATTTTGGAACGAACTTCCCTGCCGAACGCTTCATGCCCAAAATTTGCGAAAAGATTGCATGTCATGAGCCAATCGATATACCGACATCCTCAGCAACTTCTTCAACTGTGATTCGACGATTCTCCATAACAATTTTCTTCACTTTCTCAGCGTTTTTATCAGTTGTTGATGTGCTGAGCCGTCCAGAGCGAGCGTCGTCATTCACATCTTCCCGACCTTCTGTAAAAAGCTTGTACCACTTGTAAAAATTTTTTTGACTTAATACTCTCACCGCATGTCACTGTCAACATTTCAAGTGTTTTTGAGCACTTAATTCCATTTTTTACAAAAATATTTGACGCATCAATTTTTTCGATAGCAGAAAATCGCCGATTACGCAAAACACTTGTCTTATTTATGCCTCTCACAAGCAAACTAATCATGCTATGTGTATAAAACCGTCAACATATCTTCGAGACGAGTGTACCAACATAAAAAAATAATAATCGAAAGTCGAATGTACGTAACCCGCGAAATTTGTAAATGCACCTTATTTTTTGAACACACCTCGTATACAGTATGTATAAACAATTGATGGCTTTTCCTTTCTGAAGATAATCAATAGAAATAATCTTATGCGCATCCCAAAAAACAGACGCCATGACCTTGCCTGCAGATGGAACCGTCTTCGCCTTTTTTGGGCACGATTCTCCTACTGCAGTCCACTGTTTTGATTGTTCCATTGCATCAGGTATGAAGTGATGAACTCATGTCTCATCCATGGCTTTATTATTTATTGGCAATGTTTCAGCATCTGCTCCACTGAAGCATATTCACGACGCTGTTTTTGCTCTGTTGAATGCAAGCGCGGCACCCATCTTGCTGCGCACAGCTTTCTCATTTTCAAATCTTTGGTCAATATATGATGTATGAGTATAGCACTTTTTGAAATGCTTATCATTACAGTTAGCTTATGCACCTTCAATCGACGATAATCCAATACCATTTTGTGGATTTGTTTTTGTGGATTCTTAACCGTTTACATCTTAATTGGTCCATTATGGTAGCTCGTACGGCCCCGTTAAACTCTGCTACCCAATATTTTACACTTGCAAACGAAGTAGCAGATTCCCCCAGAGTAGAATCCAGCTCGACTTTAATATTGGTTAGACTGAGACCTTTCAAATGAAAATATTGAATTACATAGCGGTGACTGATTTTTTCCATATTTAGAAATCCACGGAGATCGTTTACTTTTGATTGCTCAAATAAAAATAAAAGTATGAAAATACGTCGGGCCTAGAAACATAAAATATAGGTTTTATAAGATTGAGACTTTTCACCAAATAATTTTTTTCAAACTACTGGTAGCATCTGTATGTCATGTCGGCTAGTTTTGGGACCGCCCCCGTAGTATTATAAATTTCTTATATTATTTGTAATGAGCGAAATTCTTTGGGTGAATGGAGAGAAACAAATTGTTACCAAATACTAAACACTTTTTTTCCTTATTCCATTGGCAGACAGTGTCGATACTCAGAGTACATTTGTTTCGACACAGTATTTGATATATGTAGTATCTATCGATACTTTTCAATCGATATCGGATCCCAACTCAACCTTAACTCTATCACTTATCGATTAGTAAAAATAATAATGCAAACTTTAATGATAGTTGCAAGCAGCATACAGCGTCTAAACAAACACCCAATATTTCAGTTTCTCAAAATGTCGATATTTTAATATTCTAATATCGTTCCAATATTTCAAAATGTCAATATTTCAATGTTGTTGTTTCATATTATAATCTCGCAATACTGCAATATTTCAAAATACCTCTTCCTTTTGTGTAGCCAAATGTCGTCTCAGTTTGATTTCATTCACATTCATTTGCGTTTCATGATTTAACTCGCATTCATTTGCATTTTGCGCGCTTTTGTTTGCTCCAATTTTATGTCTGCCTTTATCAAATTGCATAGTTTTGCTTCCTAATTTCAAATTTTATTTATTTATACTGCAAAAACCAACCGGTGATATTTAAATTAATCGCATCCGCACCCAATAAAACAATAACATATTTCCATGTCAACTGAAATATGTTACGAGTCAAATTTCATATGCAATTCATGTTGCATATAAATTGTGCTGATTTGCTCAATATCTAACATAGCTGTAACATGAATGTAAAATAACAACAAGTACTGTACAGTTGTAATAATAGTTGTACTGCAGTCATTAACACGAAAGAATGGTTCTTGTCTGTAGTGACTGCCAATTGGAATAGATTTCTGCTGGAACGGTTAGTAACTTGAATAAAATCTTCGTGATTTGTTTGTTTCGGTCGCTCTAACATATTTTAAGGCGTCGATTTATTTATTAGTTAACAGAAATGTATTAAATTCAACAGATTATCTCTCCTGTCGTATTCAAACAGAACTGTTAACGAAATGTATGCGGTGTACAGTAGTTTTCAACTGTGCAGTTGCTGGTAGGTTGTTTCTGTTGGATGATGTAAGCGTAGTTCTCGCTATAGTGTGTGTGTGTGTATGATGGTGTTATTGTTTTTTATACTTTCACCCGGATAACCGAAGGTATGGCTCATTTGATATGGTAAAATAGTAACACGCAGAAGGAATCGTTTAAGATATCAAGTATTTTTAGACGAAATGCGTTTCATGACTTAACTAGATAGAGAGATGTCCATTTGTCTGGTTGGCTGGCTAGCTAGCTGATGGACGCAATAACTGCCGTAAATATTTATGGAATTTCTTAAAACTTGGTACAGTTTACATATATCCAAACCACAAAAGGCAATTGCAAATATGCTATATTAGTACACCCTTTCTGCTATTTCCCACATAAATTGGTTGATCTTCCGAAACTTCCTCGCTGTAACTCCTCATCCGTAAAATGCAGTAAGTCCAATTTTTCTCCATTGCATTGTATCACAATTCCACGTACACTTGAAGTAAATCGATCAATTAATTTCACCAGTTTTGTCACTTCTCACACAAATGACTGGTTATATAGGTTGATTTTTTTTTTTAATCGAATAAAACACTCAAATTTTTATCATATATTAAAATTTTTTATTGGAATCGATAAATTGTTTTTTTCTTGCCGTTTAATTTTTAAAGATAATTTCATGTAAATGTTGTCCACGGCTCCGTCTCAAAATGTCCATTTGGAAAGTCCACTTTTTTGAGCATTTCGGCCTGTATTCCACGAATAACGTGTGTTATGTTATCCTGTAAGGCTTCAATAGTGTTCGGCTCGTCCACATAGACTAACGACTTGACATAACCCCACAAGAAATAATCAAGAGGCATCAAATCGCAAGATCTTGGGGGCCAACTCACCGGGTCAAATCGAGAGATAAGCTGCTCACCAAATTCATCCCTCAACATATCCATTGTTTCACGAGCAGTGTGGCACGATGCAACAGTCCTAATGAAACCACATGTCAGTCAAGTTCAAATCAGCCAATTACGTTTACGTATCCGTTCAGCAAGAAATGAGCCTAATCGCTGAACACAATTTTTCGATAAAACAGCGGATTTTCATTGAGCTTTTGTTAGGCCCATTCACCAAAAATTAGACGCTTCGGCTTCAATTCTTGCGTGAGTTGAATTTTATAGGCTTCAAAACCAAATCGACGTGCAAAGCTTTCCTTGTGGTTGAGTAACACATGCCCAATCGCTGGGAACGGCGACGAATTGACATTTCACTATAGTCATTAACACTGGTCGCTACGGCTGCAACATTTTCTACGGTACGCACTCACTCTATGCATGCGAGTCGATGGCTTTATGTACAACAAAGTAAATTTGGTGCGAAATTTGGAGATAACAGAACGAATTGTTGATTCAGCAAGTCGATTATGACAACCATAATATGGCCGTTTTAAACGATGCACATTTGTCACAGAGCACGAATTTTGATAATAAATTTCAACGATTTGCAATCGTTGCTCGTTTGTTAGTCTTTCCGTGATGAAAAGGCAGAGTATACTGTACACTTTTCACTTTGACAAATGACTTTTGGATGCCATTACCAACAAGTGCTGCCAAGCTAAAAACTTAGATCTTAAAAAATACACATATATTCTTATGTTCATATTTTTTTATGTAGTTGAGCTAAATTTAGTCACAATTAGCGTTTGTCAAAGTAGGATCTCAGAATAAACGCGAAGCACGTTGCCACACCCATTCTGGTAGTTCCCATACAAATTGACTGACTGTTCGAAATTCGATAAATGCTCTGTAATTTCCAATTAGTCAGCTATATTTTTATCCATTACATTATTTTACGACCATACAAATGGTCGATTTATCCCATATATTCTTACTTTGTAATCGATTATGCCTAATTCGACCGAATTTGTCATATATCATGCGTTTCGTAATCACAATTCAGAGAACGAAAATAGGAGACATTAGTTTATTATGGTTGATTTATGAAACTTATGAAATTTATGAAACTTCTTGAGAAATGGCACAGCCCCATATTTTACAAGACCGCAGCCGGGAATTGTATATGTATATGTGCTACACCGGTCCGCCATTTCTGATACGTCCTACATAAAATATTCCTTTTTTGCAAAAATAACTTTTATCCCATAATTCTCAATTTGCCTAAATTTTTGTACATAACTTTAGCTGGTGATACCCATCTGGTTCATATTTCCTATACGTTTACGATTTTCTAAAGTAGTGTCCGAAAGTTTACTACATTGCCACACCCCTGCTGGTATGGGAGGTACCAAATCGACTATATTTCCGAAAATCAATTGATTCCTTGTAACTCCTAATGTGGAGGCTGCAGAAAGATACATTTTGTTCGATATATTAATTTACAGTCCCTGATAAAATTGGAAAAAATATTACCAACCAACCACGCCCTTTCTGATAACTCTTACACAAATAATCAATTTAATCCGATTTGGCATTCATGCTGAGTTCGATAAACTTGACTGTGAGAATGAAATTGGTCATTTAAGTTAACTACATTTGTAGGCTGTAAAGGCAGTAAATTAAGCAGTAAATTAACTTTATATCAATTGTATTATCAATTATTATCAATTGTATTATAATTATATTATATATATTATATTAATATATTATAATGTTTGGTAGAATGTGAAAAAATCATCCTGGTAATTCCAGTCTCTCTGGGACCTCCCATACAAATTAGCTAATTTATTCCAAATATTATTAGAATCATATCCTCCATGCAAATGTACCAAATTCAATACAATTTACTACCTATAAATATTAGAAATTCAGTAAACTTAATTCTGTGAATGAAAATGAATCGCCAAAATGGTTCAATTTCGTGGCCCCTGTATAACTTCTAGGTGGGGGGAACGTCAGTGACTTATAATGCTGCCTATTTTATTGGGCGTTAATTCTGAGCGCTTTATTGGTAAAAAAGTATCGGTTTACTATGTCCCGTCTGGCATTCCGCACACCTCTTTACCAATCAAAAAGGACATTGAGTGATTTCAGAAAAATCGTTTCAAATTTTTTGCTCTACGAAATATATTTTCACTGGATTTTGACTCATTTTGGCTATTATTATTAATTTTTTAACTTGTTTTGTTGTTTGTTTTGTTAAATGACGATATTTAAAAAACTATTCAGCTTCTTGTAATCTCACAATTTCCCCTTGTATTGTTTTAGTTCTTAAAGTAATTAAAAATTATGTTTATTTTGTTTTTTCTTTCAGGTAAGCTCTGCCTTTTGTATTGTAATGATAGATTTCTTCTGAACTCGTGAGTATAAACTTAAATATCCTCATTGATAAAATACTTCAGCTTAAAATTTGGAAATGATCTTGTTTGTTCTGCATTGTTCAGACCATGACGTAGCCGGGGTTAAAAGACAAAGTTTGTATTAATCGGCCAATGCCGGAATTGGTTTTTCTTAAGGTTAGTGGGTAGCGAGTTTATCCTTATGGGGAAACCACTGATCCATTTGTCCCTGTATCTCAAAAAGTACTGGTCGGATTTTATTGAAATTTTGAGAGTATGTTTCGGTATCTGTACTCTTTATTTAAGATAGAAGGAATCTCTCTAAATCAAGCCGTTTTTATTTGACAGTTTCTTAAAATATGGGGAAAAAACTGGAAAAAAACTGTTCAGTTTATAATTTTTTTTTTGCTTAGCATGTAATATATTAAAAATGGTTCTATACCATTTATATAAGTAATAATATTCCACAAGTCTTCAAATTTCCGAGTCGTTTGGTTCATCCGATCCCGAGAAAATGGGTATTTTATGTGAAAAAAACGTGATTTTTCAGGAGAGGCAAGAAGCAGGCCATTCAAATTTCGCGGTTGAAATTACATTTTCTTTCGATTTTCGGGGCTAAACTCGATAGTTTGTCTCTCATCTATCCCTGTAGAGTGGAGGAAGAAGTCATATTCCTATCGATTATTCTTTAAGTTTCGATAGTAAACCCAGTATAACCATAGTCAACCTTTGTGATGATGGAAATATAGCCCGATACAGAGTCTTTAATCACCTAGGAATAATTCCGGGCAAGTTCTGTTGTGATGCTCTCAAGAAATTGGACATCGAGAGGGTGCAGAAAGTGGAAAGAGCTAATTTTGAGACAGCTCAAAAAGCCCGGAAAAAAGATTCACGAGCCAAAAGAAAATTGGTAGAAGTATATGTTGAAAAGGAAGGCTCATAGGCTCATTCTGTGGCGCTGGGAATTTTTAACTAAAAATTGTGTAATAAGATAAATAAATGAAATTGTTTTAATTATATTTTAGTTTTTTTTTTATTCTATTATCTCTGAACCAACAAATAATATTTATGTGTTAGATACAAATATCCTAGAAGGTGTTTAGGTATGTAAAATTATGTTAGTTTCACAAATTTCATATCAGCGAGATCACAGGTCATGACGAATTAACTTCAAAAATTTTTTTGGGTCACTTGTATTGGTTGGATTTGAATTTTGGAGATATCATTACATTCAGGACATCCTAAAGAATTTTTTGGGGTATAAAAAAAATTTATTTTTTTTTAATTTTCGCTACCCACTACCCTTAAAATAAATAAATAAAAAATAAAATAGTAAAATAAAAAAAGAAATAAATAAAAAAGCGTTGTTGAATTTAGTTATCATTAAAAAACAGATAAAGAGAAGAAATATAAAGGAGTAATTGATAATTTGATTTAGGGACCGTAACGATTATAAGCTTTGTTTCAAAAATTTAACTTTAATATTTTGTTTGATTTTGTTGTGAGTTTTATTTTTTACTTTCTTCAGTTTTAGTAAAATCATATTTGGAAATCCAAGGACTGGCAAAGATTTAGGTGTTTAGTCGTTACTGTTAATTTCAAAATAATAAATTATTAGATTCAATATAAAATAAGCTATAGTAACGGTGGCAAATATTTGCTAATTGGAAAATAAATCAGATTGAATGTTGTAACCATTTCGACACTGGTCCAGTTCATGGGCAATAGCCCATAGTGCTTCGTCCCATGGACAAAATTGATTTCTACGAGGTGTGTCCAAAAAAAAAGGTGAATTTTCATTTTTCTCAAAAAATATTTATTTATTCGTCAATTTCTATTTTATCTCCTTCAAAGTAGTCCTCCTCAGATATAGTACACACTTGAGCCAGCGTTTTTTCCAATCCTCGAAGCAGTTCTGGTATGCATTTTTTGGTATGTTCTTGAGCTCTCTCAGCGATTCGGTTCTTATCTTCTCAATCGTCGCAAAACGCCGTCTATTCATGGGTCTCTTCAATCTAGGGAACAGAAAAAAGTCGCAGGGGGCCAAATCTGGTGAATACGGTGGGTGAGGCATGATGCCGGTGTTGTTTTTGGCCAAATAATTTCTCACAAGCAAAGATGAGTGAGCACAGGTGCGTTATCATGATGCAAAAGCCACGATTTTTTTTACACAATCCCGGGCGTTTTTTCGTATTGCTTCACGCAAACGGCGCATAACTTCAAGGTAATACTCCGTATTTACCGCACGACCTTGTAGTAAGAACTCCTGATGCACTACGCCATGGTAATCGAATAAAACAGTGAGCAAACCCTTGACATTTGATTGAGCTTGGCGTGCCTTTTTTGGTCTTGGCTCTCCTGAACTCTTCCACTGGGACGATACGGCTTTGGTTTCGATGTCATAACCATATCCATATCATAACCATACCCATGATTTTCCACCAGTTATGACCCTTTTAAGCAAATCTGGATTATCATGCGACGTTATTTTTGGTCAAAATTCAGCATTTTTGGAACGAACTTCGCTGCCACACGCTTCATGCCCAAAATTTTCGAAAAGATTGCATGGCATGAGCCAACCGATATGCCAACATCCTCAACAACTTCTCTAATGATGATACGACGATTCTCCATAACAATTTTCTTCACTTTCTCAACATTTTCATCAGTTGTTGATGCGCTGGGGCGTCCAGAGCGAGCGTCGCCGTTCACATCTTCTCGACCTTGTGTAAAAAGCTTGCATTTTTTTGACTCAGAGTACTCTCACCGTATGTCATTGTCAACATTTAAAGTGTTTTTGAGCACTTAATTCCATTTTTTACACAAAATTTGTTGCAACTTCTTTGATTCATTTTTTCGATAGCAGAAAATCGCCGAACACGCAAAACGCTTGTCTTATTTATGCCTCTCACAAGCAAACTAATCGTGCTATGTGGACAAAACCGTCAGCATATCTTTGAGACGAGTGCACCAATAAAGAAAATAATAATAGTAATCGAAAGTCGAATACACGAAATTTGAAAATTCACCTTTTTTTCTTAACACACTTCGTAAATAATGATCCTAATTCCATTTACAATTAATTTTTACATTAAGTTTTTAAATAACAAAGGAATAGAAGTTTTAAGCAGAAATTATTTGATGTTATCCAAATTTCGCACTTAATTAGAAACTAAAGGATGTCCCAACAAGAACCCAAGATTTAAATTTTTGGTCTCTAAAACGCGAAATAACACGACCGGGAAATGACTGATGCAGCAATTGAATTGTTTCTCTGGCTGTATGACATGTGGCGCCGTCTTGTTGAAACCACATGCCCTCCACATAAATTTCTTCAATTCTACGCACGAAAAAACTGGTTATCATTTCACGATACCGAACACCATTGACTGTTTGCGCTTGACATGCCTCATTTTCATAAAAAAAAGGTCCAATGATTCCTCCAGCACAAAATCCACACCAAACAATGGCACGTTGAGGATGCATTTGCTTCTCATGAATCAATCGAGGATTTTCCTCACCCCAAATGCAACAATTCTGCCTACTGAGGAAGCCATAAAGATGGAAGTGGGCCTCGTCACTGAAGATGATTTTATCGGCAAAATCAGCATTTTCATGTTGTCTCTCCAATACCCAATTAACAAACTCCCTTCGCTGTCCATGATCAGCTGGCTTCAGTTCCTGAGTCAATTGAACTTTGTATGCCTAAAGATGCAAATCTTTCGTCAAAATTCTCCGCTTAGTGGATCTGGAGACACCAATTTGCTGAGCTCGGTGTCGAATTGAGGTGGATGGAGTTTTGAGCGACATCATCACGTACAGCTGCGACATTTTCGGTCGATCGACCTGGTCGAAGGCGTGTTGTTGTCTTTACATCACTATCCGACCCAGTTTTGGCAAATTTATCTATTAATCTCTTTACAGTTGGCTCTTTTGGAGCATTATTGTGACCCCAAATTGATCGCAATTTGCGAACTGTAGACGCAAAACTTTCACCATTTTGGTAAAACAATTTCACAATGAGAATGCGTTGTTCATTCGTGCAGCGCTTCATTTTTACTAACCTCGTACCTTCTACTAGCAAACAATAACAATTATTCAAATGTCAAACAATGACACTTCGAATGGGGCCAAATTTAAATCTTGCGTTCTTGTTGGGACACCCTTTACAAATGAATTATAATATTTCAGGCAAACAATCAGTCTCAGAGTCATTATAGAGTGTTGTTATGTAACTATTTTTTCGAGTGTCATTATTAAATTTTTATGGTTGGTCGTTTGGCCTCAAATGTCAGTCTCAGAGTCAGTATAGAGTGTTGTTATGTAACTAATTTTCTAAGGCCCATTATTCAATTTTTATGGCTCAGAATTGGTGTAAATTTCAATCTTTTCTTAACTAAGACCTAAAAATACCATGCAACCAATTTAATTTATCGGTGACCAATCCTTCTGTTTCTGTATCAGATGGATTTATCCGATCTAAATTTTAATGTTTTCTTAGCTTTGAACCAGCAGAATTATGTACGAGTATGCTCGAGCCATTTTGGTTGGAAACAAAGGCTCTCTAGACGGCATAGCTGAGCAAGCGAACAGAATTTTGGGTCTGATGTGAAGGTTTTACATGAGTCTTGCTGAAAAGCTTTACCCATGGTGTGCCACCACACAGGTGCCGTTTCTAATTACTTGCTTTTTCTTGGTTATGTGTTCTTTCTTTCTTCAGGTGACGGCCGGCACCCCTTTGGTGTACTCACACTAATCCCGAAGGATTAGTTAG
>JAHXMU010036122.1:0-20533 GCA_019455685.1 Philornis downsi
TGTGTCGACGAGACATTTTCTCAATAGAAAATGTGTCGACGAGACATAGAAAATGTGTCGACGAGACATTTTCTCAACAGAAAATGTGTCGACGAGACATTTTCTCAATAGAAAATACAATAATTGCATTCTCGCCAGTAGGTTTCAGCATCACTAACTGTTAGAACCAATGTTAAATTTGTCCGTTGGACGGACACGGCGGACACTTTGCAATTTGTTTTGTTCGCTGTTTTTTGCTTTGTGTTATTTTGGATGCTCATGTAGAGGGGAGTTTCTCTGGGTTTCCTCATCCAACAAATGTGCGTGATGCGTGTGTGTTTCTTGTCTTTTGTCTCATCTTTTCGATTTCATTTTCAAGTCGATTGGAGTTTTAAACAGTAAAACCGGCTTTTATCGCTTCTTGTTGTGCCAACAACAACAACAGCAAAAACTTCTTAACCTAGGGCTAAAATTTCAAAACATTTAGCTTCACTTGGCTGCTTGGCTGACTGACTGGCTGCCTGCCGCCAGATTGTGGCAAAGTGTTTCGCTTGTTGCAAGGCTTTGTGTGTATTGGAACCATATACTTATGGGTAGGATGGGGTTGGAACAAACCGGGTCTATGCTTTAATAACCACTGACTGATGGCTGCTGCGCCCCATTCTCATCTGAAAATAAAATTACATATCGACTGGTTGCACTCCATGCATCTGGTTGTTGATTGTTGGTATTGACCGTGGGCGCGTTTAAAAATCTGAATAGATACTGAATATAAAAAAGCATAAATAAGCAATCGGACAGACAGTTAGACTTGTTTGTCATCTATTTCAGGCAAGAATGAGGGTTGTATTATAATTAGAATTCTAGCTACTTCTCAAGCATGAACTCCGGATTTTGTGGAAAATCTTATAACAATAATAGCATTCGCAAATACAAATTTATGAACTTCTTCCCACCCCACACCTATCAAATGCCATCCTATATGGATGTAATTAACGAACTAAGGACGAAAAAAAATTTAATTTTGGAAGTTAGATTTAGTTCTTGCACTAACAAGTTTTTTCCCCACCGAAACAATTTGTCCCAATTGTGAGAAATAGCACCGCAGACTCATCGTCAGATATGTAGGCGGACTTTTTTCGTTTATTCAGAGAGGAATTGACTCACGCCAACAGGCCGACCTCTTAAAAATAGATTTACCTTCTCTATAAGCTGTACCTTATTTTAGTGCTGGGTTCATTAGTTGTAATTGCAATTTTTTGTTTTTTTTTTTTATTTTAAGGCGAGTCTGCCCACTGTAATAGGGAGGAGGTAGCACCAACCTATTGCCAAATAAGTAGGTGTGTCAGGAACGCTCTCTTATCGGGGATTGTGGATATAATAGCCCATTTGTTCAATAAAAATGGATATTTTTAGAATATTTCAATGGTTTTAATTGCAATTTGTTTTTTTTATTTTGAGGTGAGTCTGTCCACTGTAATAGGGAGGAGGTTGCACCAACCTATCGCCAAATAAGTAGGTGTGCCAGTAACGCTCTATTATCTGGCATTATGTATGGATATAGGCCATTTGTTCAATAAAAATGGATTATTTTTAGAATATTTCAATTAAAATGCCCATAAATATGGCGGCCCTTTAAACAATTATTTGATTTGGATTTGTTTTTGCACTGAAAAAACTATGAAAACTTATGAACTTTTCTGAATATGGATTTCATCCTTGTGTGGCGAAGCTATTTATATTAGAGCGATTGCCTTAATCTTATCTATGACTATGACTTAATCTGCCTATAACAATGAGACATTTTTATGCCTATGGGCGGGTACACGTTTAGGCCGAAATAGATTTTTACGATGATCAGGAATACATACATATACATGTGTATATGGTGTTTGAGATGAGTATTTCCAGTTGTTACAAACGGAATGACAAAAAGAGGGGTTGGCTTAAAAATTAATACATTACCGTGTCGTTCGTTAAAATCTACTTTCTCGCTTCGAATCAAAATGGTGTGATCGGAACAAACTTTTGAGTTGCGGGTACCGACAGAATATGGTTGAAGAGTGATTTTTATTATTTTTTGATATTGGAGAAAAACTCAGCAAAAGCTGCATTTGAATTGGTGAAAAACAAGCATAGCCTGTCTACAGCCTCCTTTTGCGAATGGCTTCACGCAGGCGGCGCATAACGCTCAAATATTATTCCTTAGCGACAGTTTGGGCCTTCAGAAGAAACTCATATTTGACAACACCGCTATTATCGAAGAAAACTGTCAGCATAAAATGATTTGGTCGATTTGGAACGAACTTTTCAATGTTGCTTTTTTACCACCTTTGGCGTGATATTCACTCTAGCAATCGGTTGTTTCCAGATCATAAGTACAGATCCATCATAGATCACTTTACCGATTTTAATAAAAGTCTTTTTCAAAAAAACTTTTACTGTTTTTTGGCATAAATTAAGATTGAATGCGTCTGAGGCTTAAAATTTCCTCAAAAATGGTATTGATTGATCCGTATCAAATGACAAAATCATAAACAAAACAAAAAAAAAAGAAAGTTGCATCACATGAATGAGATATGAGCGACCTTCTCACATTCAGTGATCTTACACGCATTCTATTTTTAGATTTACGTAAAGGGATGTACAGTTTAAGAACAATTCCGAACGTCTCAGTTTGAGAAGCATTTACTAGAGTTGCCGATTACTCGACTACTTGGAGGTTTCGTCAGACACTTCGAACTGACCGCCGCTTAAATAATGATAGGTGGCTGTATGCGGAATTGAACCCAGGATCATGCGAACGGTAATCGGGTGCACTAACTAACCATCGCACCACGGTCGCTCACAAAAAAAAAAAACAATTCATTAGCAAGGTTTCTAATTGTTTTGAACATCAAATCTTTGATCTGTTGGACATCACTTTCTTCGGTACAGGTTGATGACCATCCAAGGCGCTCTTACAATGTCTGAATTGGTTGCAGAAGTGCGCGTTATCTCGGCGATAACTTGACTAATGTTGGTTTTAAAATGTTCTAACGTTTGAGGATTATCCGCGTAAACACAGTATTAGATATAGCCCCACAAAAAAGTCTAATGGCGTAAAATCGCATGATCTTAGTGGCCAAATGATGTCGCCAAAACGTGAAATTACGGTTTTTGGAAACTTCTCATGCACTAAAGCCAAAATTAATGGTGTTGTGTGGCCTATGGTACCGTCTTGTTGAAACCACTATCTTCCAGTTCTTAATCTTCAATTGCAGACCAAAGAAAGTCGGTTATCATACGGTCATAGCGCTCAGAATTGAAATTCAGATTATCCGCCACACTTTCACTAACAGAAGCAATATTTTCCCCAGTGTGTACATTGCGATGATGTACCGGCGCGACTACATCTGTAACGCCTCCGTTCACCTTAAATTTTCTTATAATCTTGCCAATTTACTTTTGTAGTAAACTTTAAATATTTTTACGCGTTCTTCGATTCGTAAATGGCAAATCTTTCACCAAATAAATAACACTTCAGATGACAGGTATTTAGCAGCTGACAGTCTTGCCAAACTGGCAATTTTGAAATAACCAAAGAAATAACTCTGTATAATAACATCAAATAATTGAATTTTTTAAAAATTTTAAGTATAAAAATAAATTTTTTGTAATTTTAAAAATTTTATAAACTTCAATTTTCTTTCTGAAGGATTGAAATAATCAAAAGTACCAAACAAATTGTAGCAATATTTGCAAAAATTAATTTTTAGGAATTGTCGTTGTACAACTCCCAAAATAACTAAGTAATTTCCAATTAATGGTTATTATGTGCCGTCTAATTGCATAATAATAATAATAATAGTGAGAATACATTGTCAGCTTAGAAATGTACCAATAATATTAAAGTAGGCTTTAAACTTATTGAACTTATTTAGTTTTTATTTTATTCGATAGTAACTAATTATCATATCGACCTCGTTTGTAGAGTAAATTTCCTCATTTCTTATATTTAATATGGAGATCTAATAGTTATGTATGCATTTGCTTCCTAACCGCCTGATTGTGTCAACTCGTCTCCCAGCCCTCTCCCTTTCTCTCACTTCCTTGATGACATACCCGTGTTTTTAGTTTTTATCTCATTTCGATCACATCATTCATGTTTGATAGAGACCCTACACATTTACACAAGTCTGCACAACTCCATACAAATACACCATAAACGTGCGCCAGCGCAGATTTCAAGTTCCCCCAAAATCCCCCGAAAAAAAAGAAACTGGTTGAGTTCCTCATTCATTCATGCAATCGCCACTCTTAGACATTGGCAAAGCCCAGACCAGCAACCATTAGCAACAACATTAAGGCTAAAGTTTTAAGTTGTAGCAGAAGTTTTGAATGTAGCCGTGCGCTGCAACTGCTGCAACACTTGTAGCCACCACTCGATTGATCGCGGTCCACGCACTCATACACTCGCACACATCCGCAGACTCCAGTCAGGCAACTCTCTTGGCTCTGCCCGGAGGATTCTTTCAGATCGTCGTCACATTTGCTTAAGAGCCGGTTCTTCCCCCATTATTCATTATTATTACTCCTCTCATATTCTCAAAGCACAAAAGATGTGTGATAGTAGTTTGTTGATGTTGCTGTTGTTGTTGTTGTCGGTGTAATTGTAATTGTGGTTGCTGCTGTGGTTTTAGTAGATACTTTGGCTAGCTGGGCTGTAGTAGTTGTTGTCGGCCTAGCCGTTGTTGTTGTTGTTTTTGCTGCCGCTTTAAATTGCTGTGTTAACATTTTTATGCTTTTTCATTCATAAAAATGCTTGTTTTGGTTTCATTTATAATCGTTTTTGTTTTTCGTTTTTTTTTTTGCCTCATTCATTTCATTCATTCATATATACGACGGCTCACTCATATACAACAATTTCAGTCAGTCAGCCAGTCATTCATTCATTCATTGACTTTAAAACGTTTTTACGTTACTTTTACAATTTGTTTGTTGTTGTTTTTTCTGCCTCTTTGGTTGTTTTTCACAAAAAAATACAAAAAAAAACGTCGTTTGCATATCTTTTAAACCAAATCAATTTGTCCAAATTTTGGAGCAGCGTAAAATTAGAAACTGGAGCAATTACTGCGTGTGTTTTTTTCGGTTATATTTCAGGGGTGCGATAAAATATTGAGTTTCTCGAAGCGACCTCTTTGTATTCAATGGACAATTAATTTTATATTTGTTTTTTTTTTATTGAGGAAGGGCTCTCGATGAGTTAACCTTGTCCTCAAAGATTTATTGTCATGTTGACGGAGAATGAATGAATGCGTTAGCATTGCAAACCAGCACTCATAGTTCCCCTACCGGCCTGAGCTTAAATAAAACGATCAGACTATCATACCTTAGGTACGAGAGCGGTCGCAAAACTAGCCGACCTGACGTATGGGTGGTGCCAGTACTGGTAACCTTATAAAATATATATTTTATGTTTCAAGCCAATTCGTTGTTTAGTGTTTTTATTTGAGCCATCAAAAATTAACGATCTTAGTGAATTTGTAAACATAGGAAGAATTGGTCACCGTCATGTAATTCAATATGTCCATTTGAAAGGTCTCAGTCCAACCAATATTAAATCCCAGCTAAATTCTGCTAAAGTCTGCTACTTCGTTTACGACTGTAAAATATTGGATAGCAGAGTTTAAACGAGACCGTACAAAACTAGCTGAAATGACAGATATTTCGAAAAGTGCTATACATCGTATATTTCCCGGAAATTTGAAGATGAAGAAGCTGTGGGCAAGATATGGGTGCCGCGCTTGCTTGTAGTAGACCAACGACAGCATCGTGAAGATGTTACAACAAAGTGTTTGGGGATGTTTCACCGCAATAAAACCGGATTTTTTCGCCAATCTATAACCATGGATAAGACATTGGTTCACCACTTCATACCTGAGTCGAAGGAACAGCGACAGCAGTGAACTGGAATGGGAAAATCGTACCCAAAGAAGGCGAGTACGGTTCCATCTGCAGGCAAGATCATGGCGTCGGTTTTTTTTTTGTGATGCGCAAGGAATTATTTTTATTGATTGATTCAAAAAGGAAAACCCATCGAAGGGGATGGGATGATCAACTATGTACATTTACATGAGTCTCGCCGTGAGGCCTTACTCATGGTTGTGCCATCACACATGGGGCTGTTTTCTATAATTATTTTCTTGGTTATAATTCTTTTCTTCTTGCGGCAGCCGGTGCCCCTTTGGGGTACCCAAACTAATCCGGAAAAGATTAGTCGAACTACCTTTGAGATTGGAAGTAGGTCCCCTTGGAAAACTTCCTCAGGGCCCGCTTCCTCTCTCGGCCAAAGTACCTTTGCAGTCACTTGGTATGAAGTAAACCACCTCCCGGTAAGGAGTTGAGGTAATCTAGGAAGACCTCGATAGACATGAACAGTGCTTTCCAAGCTTCCGCCTTCCTTCAGCAACGCAACCTGAAGCAACGCAGAAGCACTGAAAACACATGTTCGGGCAACCACAACCAGCACGATGCTCCCACAAGGGGTCCAACGTCATCGACCAGGCAAGAACAATGTTCTTTGGACCCCTGGTCACTCGTGCTACCAGAGGAGAAGAACCCTCTGGTCTGGGTTTCGCAGACAAGCTACTCTAGTTTAGCTTTATTATACCTCGCTTGGAACAGGTAATTTACGGCATAGATTTTCAATGTCCGAGGAGAAATATCAATACAGCAAATTAATGCCATGCTCCTCTGGTCTATTAACCATATCTCTACACACATATTATAGGTGGATCCCAAGACATAATCCACCTGTCCCTAGGGCGCCTGGCACAAGGCCACACTACTTTGTTTTTGTACGCAAGCATCATCCTTTGCCTGCTTGATTACAGGATCGGGTAGAGAGGCTTTGCTTTTTAGGGGTAAACGGTACAAAGCTCCTAGGAAACACTCGTTTACCCACAGCGTTTAGGCGATGCAATTATGGAAAAGAAAGTGCATTTGGCGAAAAAGGAGGTGTTGTTTCATCAAGACAATGGGTCTAGTTCACACATCCACTATTGCCATATCCATGATGGCCAAAATTAATGAATTAAAGTTCGAATTGCTTCATTACGCACCTTTGTTAATCAGATTTAGCTTCATCGGACTACTTTCTATTTCCAAACTTGAAAAAAATGGCTCGGTGGTAAAAGATTTGCCAACAATAAAGAGGTGGAGTCTGTGATTGATTGCTATTTTAAGGAGTTTGACAGTTCTTACTATAAATAGGGTATAGAAGCTATTGAATATTGCTGAGTAATCGAGCTAAACAGATTATGTTGAAAAATAAAAATAATTGCTCCCAACTCTTATGTCTTCTTTATTATTCTTTTCATGCGGAAGAAATTCCACGAGACATTATCTACTCGCGGCAAAATTTTGCGGCATTGCCAGCTTTTACTGTATTGTTTTCCAACACCGAAATTGGAACAGCTGATGTTGTTACGTCATAATATGTGAGATAATACATTTGCGAAATTGTGTCTTTTTTATCGCTATTTAATTTCACAAATTTATAAAAGTATTAATGAACATATAGGGTTATCAATTCAGTGATTTTAAAACCGCCGGTGTGCCATGGCTGTCAGCTGTTTATAACCTGTCATCTGAAGTGTTATTTATTTAGTGAGAGGCTTGCCATTATCGAATATGAATCGATTAACAACCGAAGAATACGTAAAAGTAATTAAAATTTACTACAAAAGTGGTGATTTAAACAACGGAACAAAATGTTCTTCAGCGATAAAGCTCATTTCACACTTGTTGGTTACGTCAACAAGCAAAACTGTCGCATATGGTGCTCGGAGAACCCAGAAGTGATTGTGGAAAAGACATTGCATCCTGCAGTTTGGTGCCCATTATGGTCTGGAGGTATCATTGGGACGTATTTTTTCAAAATGACGCTGAAGGAACCTGAAAAGGATCCACTGCTGCAACAAATTTAGAGGCGGTCATTTAAATGATATTGTATTTCGTACATAATGTCAAGGTCCAGGCATTATAATGATATAAAACTTTCATCGAAATCAAAGCTTTATGTCTGTTTTATTTAACTTTACTTGAAAGCGCAATAGTTAACCCTATATTATGACGCAAAAAGGTAAGCTGTTCCGATTTCAGTGTTGTAAAAAAAGCGTTTGACGTTGCCATTTAGTAAAAATCGTGGAAAAATATACATTCAAATTCCATAACCATTTTTTTATATGAAGTTTCACCGCGAAAAATCAGCATAGTATCAGACTTTACAGGCAAAATCATAAATAATAAATACAGCAAATTTTTTACCTCTCAAAGAGATTGATATTTAAAGAAGGATTCAAGGATGTATCAAACAAAAAAAATTCTCTTAAATCAAAAAAAAATCGCTACAATAAATAGATTAATTCTTGGAAATTGAGCTTCCCATCGTAAAAATTACCTCATTTTTAGATACGTTTCAATTTTGTACTATTATTTTTATCATTTGTTTATGTTTATTGCAGATAGGATTTGTTACAAACCTCTTTAGAAATAAAAATTAGTTCATTTTTGCAAATGGACACCCCGTTTCCGAATTATAGACATATTCGTATTTTAGTTATTCTTTAAAATTTAAAATTTACTACCAGTTTTAATTACAAATTTCCAAAAGAGAACGCATGAACGATTCACAGCTCACGAATCATATTTTTCGTGCGGTTAAATACGATTCACAGCTCGTGAACAGTGTTTTGAAATGAGTGGTACAGTTAATGTCACTTAAAGGAGCCACATTTTGTAAAAAGAACTGCCGCAATGGGTTAATTTAGAAAAAAGTGATAATGAGCCTGTAACTTATTAATGATAGATTTAATTGAAATGGAAACGGCAGAGAGTTTAACAATGTTTTTGTAAGCAAATTCCGTTGCATCCTATGAATGGGAGAGCTTATTCTCACATTCAGTGAGCTTGCACGCATTTTCTATATTTATACTCACTCAACGGGGCTTATCGTTTAATGACTAATTCCGAACGTCGAAGTTTGGAAGACATTTACAAGACATTTCGATTACTTGAATGCTCGAAGTGTTCAGCAGACGCATCGAAGTGACTGCCGCTCAAATAATAATAGATGGCTATATCGGGAATTGAACCCACAATCATAGAAACGATAGTTGTGTGTAGTAACCATCGCGACGCAATGTCTCAGTAGTCAAGTTTAAGTTCGGAGCTTGATATATGCAAGCTTAATAGGGGTGTTCATATTTTGGTCACCTTTTACTTCAAAATTCTTTTAAAGTTTGCCAACAACGTACTTGCTCGATTTAGTGTTTTAGCCATTAATTTCGCAGCAGAGTGTCTGTAACATATATACGAGGTGCGTTCAAAAAATAAGGCGAATTTTCAAATTTCGCGGGCTACGTTCATTTGACTTTCGATTATTATTTTTTTTATGTTGGTACACTCGTCGCGAAGATATGTTGACGATTTGGTCCATAGAGCATGTTTCGTTTGTTTGTGAGAGACATAAATAAGGCAAGTGTTTTGCGTATTTGGCGATTCGTCGCAATCGTGGCAAAACGCCGTCTTTTATGGATCTCTTCGGTCTTGTTACAGGAAAAACTCGTAGGGTGCCAAATCTGGCGAATACGGTGGCTGAGGCATGATAAGGGTGTTGTTTTTGGCCAGATAATCTCTCAAAGATGAGTGAGCAGATGTATTTTTTTCTACAATTCTGGGCGTTTTTTTTCGTATTGCTCACGCAAACGGCGCATAACTTCAAGGTAATACTCCTTATTTACCGTACGACCTTGTGGTAAGAACTCCAGATGCATTACGCCATGGTAATCGAAGAAAACAGTGAGCAAAACCTTGATATTTGATCGAATTTGGCGTGCTTTTTTTGTCTTGGCTCTCGTGGACTCTTCCATTGGGACGATTCGGCTTTGGTTTCGATGTCATAACCATATCCTTATCATAACCATACCCATGAATTACCACCAGTTATGACCCTTTTAAGCAAATCTGGATCATCATGCGACGTTATTTTTGGTCAAAATTCAGCAATTTTGGAACGAACTTCCCTGCCGAACGCTTCATGCCCAAAATTTGCGAAAAGATTGCATGTCATGAGCCAATCGATATACCGACATCCTCAGCAACTTCTTCAACTGTGATTCGACGATTCTCCATAACAATTTTCTTCACTTTCTCAGCGTTTTTATCAGTTGTTGATGTGCTGAGCCGTCCAGAGCGAGCGTCGTCATTCACATCTTCCCGACCTTCTGTAAAAAGCTTGTACCACTTGTAAAAATTTTTTTGACTTAATACTCTCACCGCATGTCACTGTCAACATTTCAAGTGTTTTTGAGCACTTAATTCCATTTTTTACAAAAATATTTGACGCATCAATTTTTTCGATAGCAGAAAATCGCCGATTACGCAAAACACTTGTCTTATTTATGCCTCTCACAAGCAAACTAATCATGCTATGTGTATAAAACCGTCAACATATCTTCGAGACGAGTGTACCAACATAAAAAAATAATAATCGAAAGTCGAATGTACGTAACCCGCGAAATTTGTAAATGCACCTTATTTTTTGAACACACCTCGTATACAGTATGTATAAACAATTGATGGCTTTTCCTTTCTGAAGATAATCAATAGAAATAATCTTATGCGCATCCCAAAAAACAGACGCCATGACCTTGCCTGCAGATGGAACCGTCTTCGCCTTTTTTGGGCACGATTCTCCTACTGCAGTCCACTGTTTTGATTGTTCCATTGCATCAGGTATGAAGTGATGAACTCATGTCTCATCCATGGCTTTATTATTTATTGGCAATGTTTCAGCATCTGCTCCACTGAAGCATATTCACGACGCTGTTTTTGCTCTGTTGAATGCAAGCGCGGCACCCATCTTGCTGCGCACAGCTTTCTCATTTTCAAATCTTTGGTCAATATATGATGTATGAGTATAGCACTTTTTGAAATGCTTATCATTACAGTTAGCTTATGCACCTTCAATCGACGATAATCCAATACCATTTTGTGGATTTGTTTTTGTGGATTCTTAACCGTTTACATCTTAATTGGTCCATTATGGTAGCTCGTACGGCCCCGTTAAACTCTGCTACCCAATATTTTACACTTGCAAACGAAGTAGCAGATTCCCCCAGAGTAGAATCCAGCTCGACTTTAATATTGGTTAGACTGAGACCTTTCAAATGAAAATATTGAATTACATAGCGGTGACTGATTTTTTCCATATTTAGAAATCCACGGAGATCGTTTACTTTTGATTGCTCAAATAAAAATAAAAGTATGAAAATACGTCGGGCCTAGAAACATAAAATATAGGTTTTATAAGATTGAGACTTTTCACCAAATAATTTTTTTCAAACTACTGGTAGCATCTGTATGTCATGTCGGCTAGTTTTGGGACCGCCCCCGTAGTATTATAAATTTCTTATATTATTTGTAATGAGCGAAATTCTTTGGGTGAATGGAGAGAAACAAATTGTTACCAAATACTAAACACTTTTTTTCCTTATTCCATTGGCAGACAGTGTCGATACTCAGAGTACATTTGTTTCGACACAGTATTTGATATATGTAGTATCTATCGATACTTTTCAATCGATATCGGATCCCAACTCAACCTTAACTCTATCACTTATCGATTAGTAAAAATAATAATGCAAACTTTAATGATAGTTGCAAGCAGCATACAGCGTCTAAACAAACACCCAATATTTCAGTTTCTCAAAATGTCGATATTTTAATATTCTAATATCGTTCCAATATTTCAAAATGTCAATATTTCAATGTTGTTGTTTCATATTATAATCTCGCAATACTGCAATATTTCAAAATACCTCTTCCTTTTGTGTAGCCAAATGTCGTCTCAGTTTGATTTCATTCACATTCATTTGCGTTTCATGATTTAACTCGCATTCATTTGCATTTTGCGCGCTTTTGTTTGCTCCAATTTTATGTCTGCCTTTATCAAATTGCATAGTTTTGCTTCCTAATTTCAAATTTTATTTATTTATACTGCAAAAACCAACCGGTGATATTTAAATTAATCGCATCCGCACCCAATAAAACAATAACATATTTCCATGTCAACTGAAATATGTTACGAGTCAAATTTCATATGCAATTCATGTTGCATATAAATTGTGCTGATTTGCTCAATATCTAACATAGCTGTAACATGAATGTAAAATAACAACAAGTACTGTACAGTTGTAATAATAGTTGTACTGCAGTCATTAACACGAAAGAATGGTTCTTGTCTGTAGTGACTGCCAATTGGAATAGATTTCTGCTGGAACGGTTAGTAACTTGAATAAAATCTTCGTGATTTGTTTGTTTCGGTCGCTCTAACATATTTTAAGGCGTCGATTTATTTATTAGTTAACAGAAATGTATTAAATTCAACAGATTATCTCTCCTGTCGTATTCAAACAGAACTGTTAACGAAATGTATGCGGTGTACAGTAGTTTTCAACTGTGCAGTTGCTGGTAGGTTGTTTCTGTTGGATGATGTAAGCGTAGTTCTCGCTATAGTGTGTGTGTGTGTATGATGGTGTTATTGTTTTTTATACTTTCACCCGGATAACCGAAGGTATGGCTCATTTGATATGGTAAAATAGTAACACGCAGAAGGAATCGTTTAAGATATCAAGTATTTTTAGACGAAATGCGTTTCATGACTTAACTAGATAGAGAGATGTCCATTTGTCTGGTTGGCTGGCTAGCTAGCTGATGGACGCAATAACTGCCGTAAATATTTATGGAATTTCTTAAAACTTGGTACAGTTTACATATATCCAAACCACAAAAGGCAATTGCAAATATGCTATATTAGTACACCCTTTCTGCTATTTCCCACATAAATTGGTTGATCTTCCGAAACTTCCTCGCTGTAACTCCTCATCCGTAAAATGCAGTAAGTCCAATTTTTCTCCATTGCATTGTATCACAATTCCACGTACACTTGAAGTAAATCGATCAATTAATTTCACCAGTTTTGTCACTTCTCACACAAATGACTGGTTATATAGGTTGATTTTTTTTTTTAATCGAATAAAACACTCAAATTTTTATCATATATTAAAATTTTTTATTGGAATCGATAAATTGTTTTTTTCTTGCCGTTTAATTTTTAAAGATAATTTCATGTAAATGTTGTCCACGGCTCCGTCTCAAAATGTCCATTTGGAAAGTCCACTTTTTTGAGCATTTCGGCCTGTATTCCACGAATAACGTGTGTTATGTTATCCTGTAAGGCTTCAATAGTGTTCGGCTCGTCCACATAGACTAACGACTTGACATAACCCCACAAGAAATAATCAAGAGGCATCAAATCGCAAGATCTTGGGGGCCAACTCACCGGGTCAAATCGAGAGATAAGCTGCTCACCAAATTCATCCCTCAACATATCCATTGTTTCACGAGCAGTGTGGCACGATGCAACAGTCCTAATGAAACCACATGTCAGTCAAGTTCAAATCAGCCAATTACGTTTACGTATCCGTTCAGCAAGAAATGAGCCTAATCGCTGAACACAATTTTTCGATAAAACAGCGGATTTTCATTGAGCTTTTGTTAGGCCCATTCACCAAAAATTAGACGCTTCGGCTTCAATTCTTGCGTGAGTTGAATTTTATAGGCTTCAAAACCAAATCGACGTGCAAAGCTTTCCTTGTGGTTGAGTAACACATGCCCAATCGCTGGGAACGGCGACGAATTGACATTTCACTATAGTCATTAACACTGGTCGCTACGGCTGCAACATTTTCTACGGTACGCACTCACTCTATGCATGCGAGTCGATGGCTTTATGTACAACAAAGTAAATTTGGTGCGAAATTTGGAGATAACAGAACGAATTGTTGATTCAGCAAGTCGATTATGACAACCATAATATGGCCGTTTTAAACGATGCACATTTGTCACAGAGCACGAATTTTGATAATAAATTTCAACGATTTGCAATCGTTGCTCGTTTGTTAGTCTTTCCGTGATGAAAAGGCAGAGTATACTGTACACTTTTCACTTTGACAAATGACTTTTGGATGCCATTACCAACAAGTGCTGCCAAGCTAAAAACTTAGATCTTAAAAAATACACATATATTCTTATGTTCATATTTTTTTATGTAGTTGAGCTAAATTTAGTCACAATTAGCGTTTGTCAAAGTAGGATCTCAGAATAAACGCGAAGCACGTTGCCACACCCATTCTGGTAGTTCCCATACAAATTGACTGACTGTTCGAAATTCGATAAATGCTCTGTAATTTCCAATTAGTCAGCTATATTTTTATCCATTACATTATTTTACGACCATACAAATGGTCGATTTATCCCATATATTCTTACTTTGTAATCGATTATGCCTAATTCGACCGAATTTGTCATATATCATGCGTTTCGTAATCACAATTCAGAGAACGAAAATAGGAGACATTAGTTTATTATGGTTGATTTATGAAACTTATGAAATTTATGAAACTTCTTGAGAAATGGCACAGCCCCATATTTTACAAGACCGCAGCCGGGAATTGTATATGTATATGTGCTACACCGGTCCGCCATTTCTGATACGTCCTACATAAAATATTCCTTTTTTGCAAAAATAACTTTTATCCCATAATTCTCAATTTGCCTAAATTTTTGTACATAACTTTAGCTGGTGATACCCATCTGGTTCATATTTCCTATACGTTTACGATTTTCTAAAGTAGTGTCCGAAAGTTTACTACATTGCCACACCCCTGCTGGTATGGGAGGTACCAAATCGACTATATTTCCGAAAATCAATTGATTCCTTGTAACTCCTAATGTGGAGGCTGCAGAAAGATACATTTTGTTCGATATATTAATTTACAGTCCCTGATAAAATTGGAAAAAATATTACCAACCAACCACGCCCTTTCTGATAACTCTTACACAAATAATCAATTTAATCCGATTTGGCATTCATGCTGAGTTCGATAAACTTGACTGTGAGAATGAAATTGGTCATTTAAGTTAACTACATTTGTAGGCTGTAAAGGCAGTAAATTAAGCAGTAAATTAACTTTATATCAATTGTATTATCAATTATTATCAATTGTATTATAATTATATTATATATATTATATTAATATATTATAATGTTTGGTAGAATGTGAAAAAATCATCCTGGTAATTCCAGTCTCTCTGGGACCTCCCATACAAATTAGCTAATTTATTCCAAATATTATTAGAATCATATCCTCCATGCAAATGTACCAAATTCAATACAATTTACTACCTATAAATATTAGAAATTCAGTAAACTTAATTCTGTGAATGAAAATGAATCGCCAAAATGGTTCAATTTCGTGGCCCCTGTATAACTTCTAGGTGGGGGGAACGTCAGTGACTTATAATGCTGCCTATTTTATTGGGCGTTAATTCTGAGCGCTTTATTGGTAAAAAAGTATCGGTTTACTATGTCCCGTCTGGCATTCCGCACACCTCTTTACCAATCAAAAAGGACATTGAGTGATTTCAGAAAAATCGTTTCAAATTTTTTGCTCTACGAAATATATTTTCACTGGATTTTGACTCATTTTGGCTATTATTATTAATTTTTTAACTTGTTTTGTTGTTTGTTTTGTTAAATGACGATATTTAAAAAACTATTCAGCTTCTTGTAATCTCACAATTTCCCCTTGTATTGTTTTAGTTCTTAAAGTAATTAAAAATTATGTTTATTTTGTTTTTTCTTTCAGGTAAGCTCTGCCTTTTGTATTGTAATGATAGATTTCTTCTGAACTCGTGAGTATAAACTTAAATATCCTCATTGATAAAATACTTCAGCTTAAAATTTGGAAATGATCTTGTTTGTTCTGCATTGTTCAGACCATGACGTAGCCGGGGTTAAAAGACAAAGTTTGTATTAATCGGCCAATGCCGGAATTGGTTTTTCTTAAGGTTAGTGGGTAGCGAGTTTATCCTTATGGGGAAACCACTGATCCATTTGTCCCTGTATCTCAAAAAGTACTGGTCGGATTTTATTGAAATTTTGAGAGTATGTTTCGGTATCTGTACTCTTTATTTAAGATAGAAGGAATCTCTCTAAATCAAGCCGTTTTTATTTGACAGTTTCTTAAAATATGGGGAAAAAACTGGAAAAAAACTGTTCAGTTTATAATTTTTTTTTTGCTTAGCATGTAATATATTAAAAATGGTTCTATACCATTTATATAAGTAATAATATTCCACAAGTCTTCAAATTTCCGAGTCGTTTGGTTCATCCGATCCCGAGAAAATGGGTATTTTATGTGAAAAAAACGTGATTTTTCAGGAGAGGCAAGAAGCAGGCCATTCAAATTTCGCGGTTGAAATTACATTTTCTTTCGATTTTCGGGGCTAAACTCGATAGTTTGTCTCTCATCTATCCCTGTAGAGTGGAGGAAGAAGTCATATTCCTATCGATTATTCTTTAAGTTTCGATAGTAAACCCAGTATAACCATAGTCAACCTTTGTGATGATGGAAATATAGCCCGATACAGAGTCTTTAATCACCTAGGAATAATTCCGGGCAAGTTCTGTTGTGATGCTCTCAAGAAATTGGACATCGAGAGGGTGCAGAAAGTGGAAAGAGCTAATTTTGAGACAGCTCAAAAAGCCCGGAAAAAAGATTCACGAGCCAAAAGAAAATTGGTAGAAGTATATGTTGAAAAGGAAGGCTCATAGGCTCATTCTGTGGCGCTGGGAATTTTTAACTAAAAATTGTGTAATAAGATAAATAAATGAAATTGTTTTAATTATATTTTAGTTTTTTTTTTATTCTATTATCTCTGAACCAACAAATAATATTTATGTGTTAGATACAAATATCCTAGAAGGTGTTTAGGTATGTAAAATTATGTTAGTTTCACAAATTTCATATCAGCGAGATCACAGGTCATGACGAATTAACTTCAAAAATTTTTTTGGGTCACTTGTATTGGTTGGATTTGAATTTTGGAGATATCATTACATTCAGGACATCCTAAAGAATTTTTTGGGGTATAAAAAAAATTTATTTTTTTTTAATTTTCGCTACCCACTACCCTTAAAATAAATAAATAAAAAATAAAATAGTAAAATAAAAAAAGAAATAAATAAAAAAGCGTTGTTGAATTTAGTTATCATTAAAAAACAGATAAAGAGAAGAAATATAAAGGAGTAATTGATAATTTGATTTAGGGACCGTAACGATTATAAGCTTTGTTTCAAAAATTTAACTTTAATATTTTGTTTGATTTTGTTGTGAGTTTTATTTTTTACTTTCTTCAGTTTTAGTAAAATCATATTTGGAAATCCAAGGACTGGCAAAGATTTAGGTGTTTAGTCGTTACTGTTAATTTCAAAATAATAAATTATTAGATTCAATATAAAATAAGCTATAGTAACGGTGGCAAATATTTGCTAATTGGAAAATAAATCAGATTGAATGTTGTAACCATTTCGACACTGGTCCAGTTCATGGGCAATAGCCCATAGTGCTTCGTCCCATGGACAAAATTGATTTCTACGAGGTGTGTCCAAAAAAAAAGGTGAATTTTCATTTTTCTCAAAAAATATTTATTTATTCGTCAATTTCTATTTTATCTCCTTCAAAGTAGTCCTCCTCAGATATAGTACACACTTGAGCCAGCGTTTTTTCCAATCCTCGAAGCAGTTCTGGTATGCATTTTTTGGTATGTTCTTGAGCTCTCTCAGCGATTCGGTTCTTATCTTCTCAATCGTCGCAAAACGCCGTCTATTCATGGGTCTCTTCAATCTAGGGAACAGAAAAAAGTCGCAGGGGGCCAAATCTGGTGAATACGGTGGGTGAGGCATGATGCCGGTGTTGTTTTTGGCCAAATAATTTCTCACAAGCAAAGATGAGTGAGCACAGGTGCGTTATCATGATGCAAAAGCCACGATTTTTTTTACACAATCCCGGGCGTTTTTTCGTATTGCTTCACGCAAACGGCGCATAACTTCAAGGTAATACTCCGTATTTACCGCACGACCTTGTAGTAAGAACTCCTGATGCACTACGCCATGGTAATCGAATAAAACAGTGAGCAAACCCTTGACATTTGATTGAGCTTGGCGTGCCTTTTTTGGTCTTGGCTCTCCTGAACTCTTCCACTGGGACGATACGGCTTTGGTTTCGATGTCATAACCATATCCATATCATAACCATACCCATGATTTTCCACCAGTTATGACCCTTTTAAGCAAATCTGGATTATCATGCGACGTTATTTTTGGTCAAAATTCAGCATTTTTGGAACGAACTTCGCTGCCACACGCTTCATGCCCAAAATTTTCGAAAAGATTGCATGGCATGAGCCAACCGATATGCCAACATCCTCAACAACTTCTCTAATGATGATACGACGATTCTCCATAACAATTTTCTTCACTTTCTCAACATTTTCATCAGTTGTTGATGCGCTGGGGCGTCCAGAGCGAGCGTCGCCGTTCACATCTTCTCGACCTTGTGTAAAAAGCTTGCATTTTTTTGACTCAGAGTACTCTCACCGTATGTCATTGTCAACATTTAAAGTGTTTTTGAGCACTTAATTCCATTTTTTACACAAAATTTGTTGCAACTTCTTTGATTCATTTTTTCGATAGCAGAAAATCGCCGAACACGCAAAACGCTTGTCTTATTTATGCCTCTCACAAGCAAACTAATCGTGCTATGTGGACAAAACCGTCAGCATATCTTTGAGACGAGTGCACCAATAAAGAAAATAATAATAGTAATCGAAAGTCGAATACACGAAATTTGAAAATTCACCTTTTTTTCTTAACACACTTCGTAAATAATGATCCTAATTCCATTTACAATTAATTTTTACATTAAGTTTTTAAATAACAAAGGAATAGAAGTTTTAAGCAGAAATTATTTGATGTTATCCAAATTTCGCACTTAATTAGAAACTAAAGGATGTCCCAACAAGAACCCAAGATTTAAATTTTTGGTCTCTAAAACGCGAAATAACACGACCGGGAAATGACTGATGCAGCAATTGAATTGTTTCTCTGGCTGTATGACATGTGGCGCCGTCTTGTTGAAACCACATGCCCTCCACATAAATTTCTTCAATTCTACGCACGAAAAAACTGGTTATCATTTCACGATACCGAACACCATTGACTGTTTGCGCTTGACATGCCTCATTTTCATAAAAAAAAGGTCCAATGATTCCTCCAGCACAAAATCCACACCAAACAATGGCACGTTGAGGATGCATTTGCTTCTCATGAATCAATCGAGGATTTTCCTCACCCCAAATGCAACAATTCTGCCTACTGAGGAAGCCATAAAGATGGAAGTGGGCCTCGTCACTGAAGATGATTTTATCGGCAAAATCAGCATTTTCATGTTGTCTCTCCAATACCCAATTAACAAACTCCCTTCGCTGTCCATGATCAGCTGGCTTCAGTTCCTGAGTCAATTGAACTTTGTATGCCTAAAGATGCAAATCTTTCGTCAAAATTCTCCGCTTAGTGGATCTGGAGACACCAATTTGCTGAGCTCGGTGTCGAATTGAGGTGGATGGAGTTTTGAGCGACATCATCACGTACAGCTGCGACATTTTCGGTCGATCGACCTGGTCGAAGGCGTGTTGTTGTCTTTACATCACTATCCGACCCAGTTTTGGCAAATTTATCTATTAATCTCTTTACAGTTGGCTCTTTTGGAGCATTATTGTGACCCCAAATTGATCGCAATTTGCGAACTGTAGACGCAAAACTTTCACCATTTTGGTAAAACAATTTCACAATGAGAATGCGTTGTTCATTCGTGCAGCGCTTCATTTTTACTAACCTCGTACCTTCTACTAGCAAACAATAACAATTATTCAAATGTCAAACAATGACACTTCGAATGGGGCCAAATTTAAATCTTGCGTTCTTGTTGGGACACCCTTTACAAATGAATTATAATATTTCAGGCAAACAATCAGTCTCAGAGTCATTATAGAGTGTTGTTATGTAACTATTTTTTCGAGTGTCATTATTAAATTTTTATGGTTGGTCGTTTGGCCTCAAATGTCAGTCTCAGAGTCAGTATAGAGTGTTGTTATGTAACTAATTTTCTAAGGCCCATTATTCAATTTTTATGGCTCAGAATTGGTGTAAATTTCAATCTTTTCTTAACTAAGACCTAAAAATACCATGCAACCAATTTAATTTATCGGTGACCAATCCTTCTGTTTCTGTATCAGATGGATTTATCCGATCTAAATTTTAATGTTTTCTTAGCTTTGAACCAGCAGAATTATGTACGAGTATGCTCGAGCCATTTTGGTTGGAAACAAAGGCTCTCTAGACGGCATAGCTGAGCAAGCGAACAGAATTTTGGGTCTGATGTGAAGGTTTTACATGAGTCTTGCTGAAAAGCTTTACCCATGGTGTGCCACCACACAGGTGCCGTTTCTAATTACTTGCTTTTTCTTGGTTATGTGTTCTTTCTTTCTTCAGGTGACGACCGGCACCCCTTTGGTGTACTCACACTAATCCCGAAGGATTAGTTAG
>JAHXMU010036123.1:0-15458 GCA_019455685.1 Philornis downsi
AACGAAAGACAAGTAAAAAAAAATGATTTGTTTCTGACAGTTCTCCATTCATTCTCAGAGCAATTCCCGATGATCTCAAAACATCATCACCATTGGCATTGTCTGGCGGTGTAATTCGGTATTGCCCCAGTAAACTATTGCTGTGTAATAATAATGGTTCAATTCGCCAAGGCACACGCGTACGCACACGGCGTCATCGTCATCCCCGTCTTCGCCAGCATCATCGGCGTTTGTTCGTCGTTGTTTACAATGATGTTTATTATTTGCAAATAACCGATTAATTGTTTATTTTAACAATTATGGGGTTTTTTTGTTGCCATGTTCACCATCCACAAATGAACGTGGAGTGGAATTGAAAAGTGCCGTTTTCGAGTCATCATCGCCAACAAGAGCAAAAAATGGGCAACGCCATGTTTACATTTGCTAACCACTTTGCCGCTCGACACCTCACAATGATCTCTAAGGGAGGTGAAGATGTAAACGTGCTTTATTTATAATTAACGTGAATACTCGTATGAACAATTTTTGTTTTGTTTTTTTTTTTTTTTTGTTTGTTATTTCGTGTGTGATCTTTATTACATCTAAGCGGCCGCCTCACCTTCAAATGCCCAGAAACTCCTCTCTTAAGAGAAAATCAGTTATGATGTCCGTCGTTTTTTTCACCCATTTTACCACTGTCAAACACATAATTGACGTTTTTTGACAATTGAGATGCACTTTTATGTAAATATTGAGACAGTGATAATAACACGTTTTTTTCTCTTGTATTCTTTCAATTGTGTTTGAACGCTTTCCGACAGATCGTTTAAACGTAAGCGGTAACTTGCGCAAACCGATAGCAAGAAGAAGAAAGGAAGGAAGGAAGGAAAGGGTACGCCAATATTTGACACATGTTCATACTAGATTCATAATATTTTATAGCCACAACGTTTTTTATGTACTTCTTTTAACAGTTTTTTTTTTGTTGCTTTGTTTTGTTTTTATTTGACTTCGATTTACCGCATCACAGGCAGTCAGCCGACATGATTGTGATGATACCGCTCTTAGTGATCTATGTCTGAATGGATGATTGCTGTGTGGACGGACAGACATATGGCATCATTGGTAATTCTTCCTATGTGGTATTTGATCTTATGAATGAAATTTTATGGGGCTTTAAAAATTTCCTTGAAATTGTAATGGGATTTCTAGAGATTTATTTGGTTAACTAAAAATATCACATAAAATGTGTAATTTATCATTAAATTGTTTAGGCAAATGGTCGGCGGGAAGCGATCCCCAGGAGAGTTGTTTTTTTGCTTTTGGTCGATTTTAATTTTAAATATTAAAGGTTTAAGTGCAGGGAAAAACCAACAGACGTATTGAGGAAAAAAATAGTTGAATATTTGCAAAATCTTTAAATTGCTTTGAATATTTTTTTACCCTGGCGATGCGCTCTTTAGAAATAGTTTCTCATAGTATTATAACATGTTGTAGAGAGAGAGATCTACAAAATCGTTGAATTACTCTGAAAACAATTGTATTTATATTTATGCAAATCAATTTGTATTTATATTTTAAACGCTGACTACGATTACACATTTTTTACAAACTAAATCGCTAAGAATATGCAACTCAATTGAGAAGTAATCGGTGGCGACTTGTAACTCTTTCAGTTTCTCTTTCATCCCAATTCATATATTTTTTTAATGAGAAAGTATTGTTGAAAAAGTACCGTTGGATTAGTAAAAAAGTACAGGGTGGCGCAATAGAACGTGCATATTGCATCATCTTTTTTTGCGGGGTAGAAAGGTGCGGGCGGGGGAGCGCCTACGTCGTTGGGTTGGCGGGCTCATGGAGTTTTAGTCGCTAAGGATCACTTCGACGGGAAGCGTCGCGCATTTTGCG
Source organism: Philornis downsi (assembly GCA_019455685.1). Lineage (NCBI taxonomy): Eukaryota > Metazoa > Arthropoda > Insecta > Diptera > Muscidae > Philornis > Philornis downsi. Next base: position 1,888 of record JAHXMU010036123.1, read on the forward strand.
ACTATATTGTGCTGAATATGGACTACGGCGAATTAGTGAAGCTCCGAGTGCTAATTTAATTAAAACACGGGTAAAGCGTTTTGAAGAGACCGGTTCAACATTTAAACCACAAGCAAATGGTCGCCCAAAAACATCTAGGACCGAAGACAATGTTGAGGGAGTTATGGAGTCAGTACGAGGAAATCCACAAATGTCGACTCGCAAGATTGTCTTACAATTATCGCGACGAAGTTTGCGACGAATTTTAACATTGGATCTTAAACTGTATCCATATAAGCTGCAATGAACACAAGAATTGAAAGAGTCTGAGTTCATAGCAAGGCTCGCATTTGCTAATGAAATGCTTAATCGATTTTCCAATTTTGACAATATCCTTTTCTCTGACGAGGCTCATTTCCTTATGAATGGGTTCGTAAACCGTCAAAATTGTCGTTACTGGAACAGTGAAAATCCCAAAATCAAACACCAGAAACCATTGCATAGTCCTAAAGTGACAGTATGGGCAGCAATCTCTGGCAGAGGAATAATTGGTCCTTTTTTCTTCGAAAATGCGTGGTTAATACGTAACGCTATGTTGAGATGCTGGACGGATTTTTGGCTCCAGAAATTGAAAGTTCAAGAATAGTGAATTCCAGAACTTGGTTCCAACAAGATGAAGCTACCTGTCACACATCAAATGACTCCACGGCGGTGGTGAAGCAGATGTTCGCTGGCAGACTGATTTCGAAAAGAGGTAATATCCCATGGCCGGCCCCCACGTAGTCCAGACTTGACGCCTCTTTACTTTTTTTGTGGGGATACCTCAAACACAAAGTCTACAGTAATAATCCAAGAAACATCGTTCAGCTCAAGGAGAATATCCATGGTGAAATGGCAGCCATATTACACCAGTATTACTGAAGAAAGTTTTCAATAATTTTCGTTTGCGGTTAGAGGAGTGCCGTCGTAGAGAGGGTCACCAGTTAGATGACGTTATTTTTAAAAAATAAACTCCATTTATTACTTTACAATGCCTTAGATTTAATTTAACCATACCTTTTGTATTTATTTTTTAATCTATTTTTTAAATATGCACGTTCTATTGCGCCACCCTGTAATATAAATGTTTACAGATGGTGCTTTTGTCATTTTTAAATGTTTATGCTCAGCTGATTAAGTTGCACGTTTTACCGCTACACAGCTGACATTTCTAGCTTCAATTTTGGATATGTCATACTCTTTTTAACAATTAGTTGAATATGGAGGCACAAAGAGGACACTGATATTTCTGATTTGTATGCCGTATACGATGGCAAGTGTCAAAACTAACTCACAAAATTCCGTCCTGGAAATTTCACTCTCAAAGATAATAACACGATCAATCGACACAATGTAGGTGATGAGTACAAAATCAAGGCCAACAGATCTCTGTCCATTTGAAAAGGCTTTCTTTGACTCGTCAAAAAGATCGATTTTATTTAATTCATCTTAAATTTTACTCATAAATAGAAGTGGGTTCATGAATTTTTCCCTAAATGTATATTTTCCCAACATTCTTCGAGAAAGATCATTACTAGACAGTTTTTTTTATTGCTTTACAAAGCATTATATTTTTGTAAAATAGTGTTTATATCACAGTTTCTAAGAACCCACTTTAAAATTTGAATATGTTGTAAGCTGAACTTAAGGGTATAAGAAATTGAAAAGAAAATATAAAATATTTCCCACTTTGTGCATTGATATCACACATATTGTATACTGAAGACTACTTTTTGGAATTTTTAATACACCGTTTGATTGATCAGTTTTTTTAGTTTTTGTAATAATTAAATATTTTTAGCTATACAAAAATAATTTAATTTCCCAGTCCAAAAAGTATTTACTTAAGGTTTTCTCTGTAATCAGAAAATACCAAAATAAACATTTAGGCCTTATGATTTTCTTTTCAGAAATATCTTTTTCGACACTTTCAGGGGTACATTTTCTGTAATCGAATTAATTATTTAAGAATATTTCTATTTTATTTTGTTAGATTCACTTCCAACATTGCTACTTCGTATTATCAAAAATTCCACATTTGGTAACTGACATTTTTTTTTTTGATGATTTACAACTTCAAAATGCTCATTATTTACCTTTGCCAGTTGCCAGCTATGGCTAAAATGCTTTCGATAAGGTTAAACAGAAAACTGCTAGAACTTTAATATGGTTATCCGTTTTATGGCTTCAAAACCGCCGGTCTGGCAAGGGATATTTATTTAGTGAAAGGTTTGCCATTTACGAACATGAATCGTTTAACAACCGAAGAATGCGTAAAAATAGTTAAAACTTACTACAAAAGTGGCGATTCAAGCGTGGGCACTTTGCGTGCATTGCGGCGTGATTATGGTCGACTTACTGTGCAAGGAACTGGCAAGATTATAAAGAAATTTTAAGACACTGGAAGCGTTACATATGTGGTCAGGCCTGTGCATCATCGCAATGTACACATTGCCAATATCGCCTCTATTAGTGAAAGTGTGGCAGATAATCTGAATTTGTTGATTCCACGGCGTTTTCAGCAATTGGGCCTATCTTACGGCTCATTATTACGTATTTTGCATTTGGATTTCCATCTCCATCCATATAGAGTCCAACCCACGCAACAATTAAAGACGGCTGCCTATTCACAACGCCGTAGCTACAGCAACAGGCTTTCAATGCTGAGTTTTCGAACAACATTTTCTTTAGAGGTGAAGCTCATTTCTCGGTGGTTACGTCAACAAGTAAAATTATCGCATATGAGGCTCGGAGAGCCCAAAAGTAATTGTGGAAAAGCCATTGCATACGGAAAATATGACTGTTTGCTGCGTGTTATGGTCTGGAGGTGCCATTGGGCCGATTTTGTCGAAAATGACACTGGAAGAACCGTTACCGTCAATTCAGAGCGCATTGGATGTATGATAACTTACTTGTTATGGCCTGCAATTGAAGATTATGAAATGAACGATATGAGGTTTCAACAAGATGATGACACGAGCCATACAACACGATCGATTTTGGCTTTATTACATGAGCAATTTCCAAAAAGCGTAATTTCACGTTTTGGCGACGTTAGTTGGCCAGCAACATCTTGCGATTTGACGCGGTTAAACTTTTTTTGTGGGGCTACGTTAAAAACCATGTTTACGCGGATAATTCTCAAACGTTGGAGCATTTGAAAACCAACACTCACCAAGTTATCGCTGAGATACCGCCCGAAATGTATCAAAAAAAAATTGGTCTAAAACTGCAACCTGCTGCTGCAACCAATCCAGAGGCGGTCGTTTAAAGTACATTGTAAAGGGTGTCCCAACAAGAACGGAAGATTTAAATTTGGCGCCATTCGAAATGCCATTGTTTGACATTTGAACAATTGTTATTATTTGCTAGTAGAAGGTACGTGGTTAGTAAAAATGGAGCGCTACACGAATGAAAAACGCATTCTCATTGTGAAATTGTTTTACCAAAATGGTGAAAGTTTTGCGGCTACAGTTCGCAAATTGCGATCAATTTGGGCTCGCAATAATGCTCCAAAAGAGTCAACTGTAAAGAGATTAAGGGATAAATTTGGCAAAACTTTGTCTGTTAGTGATGTAAAGACAACAACGCGCCTTCAGCCAGGTCGATCGACCGAAAATATCGCAGCTGTACGTGATGATGTCGCTCAAACTCCATCCACCTCAATTCAACACCGAGCTCAGCAAATTGGTGTCTTCAAATCCACTATGCAGCGAATTTTAACGAAAGATTTGCATCTTCATGCATACAAAGTTCAATTGACTCAGGAACTGAAGTCCGCTGACCATGGACAGCGAAGGGAGTTCGTTAATTGGGTACTGGAGAGACAACATGAAAATGCTGATTTTGCCGATAAAACCATCTTCAGTGACGAGGCCCATTTCCATCTTAATGGCTTCGTCAATATGCAGAATTGTCGCGCTTGGGGTGAAGAAAATCCTCGAGTGATTCACGAGAAGCAAATGCATCCTCAACGTGTCACTATGTGGTGTGGATTTTGGGCTGAAGGAATCATTGGGCCTTTTTTATGAAAATGAGGCATGTGAAGCGCAAACAGTCAATTTTGTTCGGTATCGTGAAATAATAACCAGTTTTTTCGTGCATAGAATTAAAGAAATGAATGTGGAGGGCATGTGGTTTCAACAAGACGGCGCCACTTGTCATACAACCTGAGAAACAATTCAATTGCTGCATCAGTCATTTAAATTTTGCGTTCTTGTTGAGACACCCTTTATTATATTTTGTATATAACGACAAGATCCAAGCATTATAATGAAATAAAAGTTTCATCAAAATCATAGCTTTGTGTGTGCTTTGGTTAACTTTACCTTTCAAACCGAAAAATTGATAACCCGTTACAAGGAAATATCATATTTAAGCTAACTTTAATAAAAATATATGAGTCATATCTTTAGTTGTTATCGTGCTCATTTGAAAATATCACCTATAAGTTACTACTGTTGACTGCTCAGGTTTTTTCTTTTGTCAGCTGATTGATTTACAGTGCTAGATGGACATTGCGAACAGGAAGTAATGTACACACATGTGACATGCAAATATTACAAATTAATCGTTTATTGCATCGGACAAAATAACTTCATATAATTCTATTTTTATCTAACATATCCTCATGCCAACGTTTTTATTTTGTGTTTGTTTTTGTATCTTTGTAGATGTCTTCACATAAATATGGAATTAGCCATTTGTAAAACGGAACTACCACCTACAACTAAATTTATGTTGCCCACCACATCACCGGCTTCATTCTTTGACAAATCCCATACAGCATCGGCATCTCTCTCTGCTGCTGCCGCTGCACACTTTAGTGATATCTTAAATTTTCCCTCAAATTATCTATTCAATAAGACCAACAGTTTCCAAAACTCTGCAAATAATTGTGATACCACGAATCTAACAAATTCTTCCCTGTCGTCGGCGGCCTCAGCGCTATCGTCATCATTGTCGTCCGCCTCCAGCAGCAGCTCGAGCACGATGCGTCTTAAAAAGAATCGTAAAGTCACATTTTTATCCAATCTAATTGAGGTAAGTTAGTGGTTGGCGTATGATTGATATTCTATTGCATCGCCTGATGCATCGCTCGTAAATATTTTCATCACGTTTATGGTGCTAAGTGACGATTTCCATATTATCGAGACACAAGTGTTGAAATGTTCGATTTGCTAGTGTAATTAGTATACAAACGTCTGAGAGACACTTTGCTCGCCAGACAATTGACCAAGATCGAATTGACAGCAACAAATTGCTGGAAATGTGCAAAGTGAAATACGAGTATGTAATTACACAGAAGTATTGTTTTTTAAAGTGTCGAAAGAGGGGAATTTTTGCTTCCTTAAAAGGTACAGAGTTATTCGAAATTGCAGTCGATCATGTGCTTAGTTGAATAAACGTCTGTGTAGACCGAAACTTTGCACAAGAAATGTCTTCCGATGAGACTGGTAATATGATTTTATACTCAGTGTTCCTATTGATTGATCAAAAGTAGGCCAGGTCAACACAATACAAATTATAATTTTTTTACTTTGACTTGAACTCGAAAAAATATTGTTTTTTTAAACGAAATTTTAATTTTGCTCTGCCACACTTGGAATGTTATTTGAAAAACTCAAATTTATTTGGAAACTACAGACAGTTTGCAGTAAAATTGTGTACGCAATTATTCAATTCGTGATATTTTTAACTTACTAACAATTTAAGACATATAAGGACATTCGACATTTCCAAAATTTCTGCTGATTTCGGTAGGTTTGAATTGCTGCTTGAATTTTTGAATTGCCTATAACATAAAATGAAAATACAAAAATACAAAAAAAAAAGTTGAAAAGGTCTTTAAATGACATCATTGATACCAGGAGAAGTTTAAGAACAAAAAGCGCAAATAATGCCATCATTACGGGCAATTTAAGTTTAAATAATTTACAAAGTTTGTTTGAAAGCTTTGAAAGTTATCTGAACTTCAAAGTTTACAGCATTAAAGAACAACGAATTATAATAAAGAAAGCATAGCACTCAATCTCATTATAACTTCCGTTTAGTTTTAAATTAGTTGTAAATTCCTTATAGTAAATATAAATCCATTATTTTTTTACGACATTGACATTTAGGGTAATTATAGTGATCCATATGTTACCATTTTAAAGGTAATTCCATTATGCCTCTCTCATAGAAACCATCTACCCTACTGGCAAAAAACTATGACAGTCCGCAAGATTCTCCTAGGGCAAACTTTCACTGGTTGCCTGTTATAGTGTCAGAACCAAACTTCCCTGAACAAACTTCCCTGCATCCTATGAATGAGATATGGAAGAGCTTCTCACAGTCAGTGGGCTTACACGCATTCTATTTTTAGACTCACTTCAATGGGGCCTCCAGTTTAACGACGATTCCGAACGTCACTGTTTGAAAAGCATTTTACTATTAGGGGCGCAAGTTCCTAAGTTCCTGCTATCTGACAATAGATGGCGCCAACTGTAAGGTGCTAGTCGATTCTGCCATAACCTAAACGTCATGATTCAAGCTCAGGCATGTGATAAACATACGACCCCGAAACAATAGTGATTTTCTTTTGACGTCATTACTTTTGGTTGTGTGAATACGTATGATTTTATGCCAAATAATCGTCATATGCGGGAAATAAAGATTTTCTTCTTTTAATCGAAGAAAACGACGGTTGGAGCTCATCAAGACCTTCAAAACGTTTACGGAGGTGTTGCTTTAACTGAAAAAAACGTGTCGAGACTAGTATCGTCGCTTTTAAGACGGTGATTTCAATGTTGACGACCGTTCGCGCGAAGGAAGACGAAAACCTTCGAAGACACTGAATTGACGGCATTGCTTGATATGGGGATCCGTATCAAATGCAGGTAGAGCTTGCTTCGATATTAGGATTTACCCGCCAAGCCATTTCCAAGCGATTGCAAGCGGTGAGAATGATTCAAAGTCAAGGAATTTGGGTTCTTTATGAGTAGAAGCTAAGAGTCGTTGAGCGTCGTTTTTTCGCCTGTGAACAACTGCTTCAGCGTCAAAAAAAAGAAGGGATTTCTTTATCGTATTGTAACAGGTGATGAAAAATAAATTCATTACAGCAATCCAAAGAAAAGAAAGCCATGGGTCATGCTTCTACGTCATCGCCTCGGACGAATATTCACGCTGCGAAGGTTATGCTCTATATTTGGTGGGACCAAGTCGGTGCCATTTATTACGAGCTGTTAAAACCAAGCGAAGCCATCATTGGAGATTGATAACGACTTCAATTAATGCAATTGAGCCGAACTCTGCGCGAGTAATGTCCACAATACGCGGAGAGGCACGAAAAAGTGATTCTTCAGCATGACAACGGTCAGCCTCACGTGGCCAAGCCCGTTAAAATCTACCAGGAGATGCTGAAATGGAAGTCTTACCTCATCCGCCATATTTTCCAGATATTGCCAGATATAGCTTTGTCGATTACTCAACTACTCAAAGTGTTCGTCAGACACACCGAGATGCCCGGCGCTGAATTAATAATAGGTGGTTGTATGTGGGCTTGAACCCGGGATCATGCGAACAATACTCACGTCGTAGTCGGTCACCATAAACACTATTCATATTTCCACCTGCCTGTAAAATATGGTGTAGTTTCTCTCTGGTGGTGTCCATTTTTGAGGCGCGCTCAAACTATACAGAATTTAAATAATTACGTAATCCGATAGCATTTATAATACATACAAAGCTACATATAAATTACTAATGCCATCTATAGGAAAAAAATGGTTTTCCATGTTTGTATAAATTTTAATGAGCGTGTGTATGTGTGGGTTCTCTACCGTTAGTTCAATTGAGATTAAACTTAGATAATTTTTGCATAATTGCTGATAATTATCTTAGATAATTAGATAGATGTGGGCGTTATAGATTAGATAGATGTGGGCGTTATATAAGCAAATAGATAACTGTTATATTCAATTTATCGTTTAAATTTATCTCTTTAGTTTATATCAATGTGTCAACTATCTGATATTAATTAATGTAAATCTAACTAATGTGTAGCGAATCGTTAAACTGATTTTTTGCATATCGACAATTAACTACTCTTTGAAGTTAATGAGTGAAATTCAAACGTAACGATATCATGGCAATTGATGTACTATAACCATCCCATAGTAACTGATAACCATTCTATTGGAAACGACAAAGAAAACAGCCAGATAGGCATATTTTTTTGTTTTATGAAAATTAATGCTTGCTATAGACTTCTACATATCGGAGTTTAATTTTAGTTTCCTGAAAGCATTTGGTTGAACTAAAAATTAAAATAGCAAATTTTTAGGTGAGATATTTTAATGATGGATATTTTATGCGAAGTGCCCACGCAGCTCTGTATAAAAAAACGATCTCATATAAAAAAATATGAATGTACGATTATTCTCCATAGCAATATATAGAAAGAAATACACTAAGAAATATATGCTCAATATAAATGAAATTTATATGGAACATTGTGCTGGAAGACTCTTATTATTTAGAAACGTGTCTTCGGATAAACCATTCATATAGAAAAATGATACTTTCATGTAGAAGCAGTTCTGTAAAACACTTGTCAATATGAATTGAAAGGCGTTTTTAAAGACATATCTCACATAGAAAGATGTCTTGAATAAAGAAGAGGCTTGCCATATAAGAAAACGATATGGCCCATGTTGAACAAGGTTCACCCCTGGTTCAAGTAAATCATTTGAACTAAATATAACCAAATTTCAATGGATATTTTTTCTTCTGGAACTGGTAAAGGCAAGCTTACATAGGGCTATATCAAACAATGGACTGGCTGACATGGTTAATTTTCAATTGGTTTGGTGCGCAATGTAACCGGTTTGTAAAGGGTGGCGCATAAGTAACTTTAACGGCGACTATATTGAATGCATTCTTGCGCATCGTTTGGTTTAAACTGGTGAACCAATTGCATCTTATATGGGAAAAGATGCAACATATGTGAAATTCATTGCAAATACCGCCTAGACATCTCTAACTGCTGAGAACGTCACTTGGTGAAAGGTTCGGGGTTTTCCTTAATAGTTGCTTACGTTATTTCGAACTGCACGAGGTCTTCCAGCACGCGGAAGATCACAGACGACAGCCCTTTGTTGCCCAAAACACTAAACCAATCGGTAAATTGTTTAAGCGCTAGGAGCATTTCGAACATGAAAGAAATTTCGATATGATCTGAATAATCGAATGCTGCCTTTCAACGCAAAATTGAACAACTTTGTTTCTTTGTTCTGTGCTGAGCCTTTCCATCATAAATTTCCCAAGTATTATTTAGTTAATTCTGTAAAGAGAAGAAAAAAAAATACTTAAAAAATGTATTCACTGATCAAATCTTAGCGTTCCTTATGCGCCACCCTATTTATATATTTTCATCACCTTGGATGAAAGCATAAAAATCAGTTGTTAAACTCTCTGTTTCCGAGTTATAAATATATAGTCGTTATAAATATGTAGTAGTTATAACGAACTCGAAATGACCAGACATTTTGGTTCATTACAAGCGCGGTTCGTTTTATCCGTTGTATAGTTTTATAAAAGCTCATTGAAAATGTATCCTATATTTTGGAATTTATTTTTTCATTTCCACTAAAACCCGACCAGAAAATTTAGCGCACTAAAAACGAACGATAACATGTTGTCGAATTAATATGGGCTTGAACATAATAGGAGAAATCAAAAATATAACCCTTAAATCGCCACTGTAGCACTTATAAACATTATGTGTTTTGTGATATTAATACGATGCTAAAGTGCTGACCTGATAGATTAACGTTAGCCAGTACCTCAACGGGTGCAATGCACAGTCAGGGTAAACGAAAAAAAACGTGAAAGCATGATACCACTCCTTAACGTTTTGAACGATTTTGATGAAATTCCACATAGACATTTGTGAAGTATTGAGAATCATATGTTCGGAGACTCAGTACTTCTGACATAACCAGAGGCGCACAAGGGGGTCCAAATTACGATACCTTGGGTTTGGCAAATTTGTATTGTAATGCCAAAAACATGTTTCTCATCTGATTACAATAATTTTTACGAAAAAACAATGTTTTTCTGCAAAAAAACAATGTTTTTCAGCAAAAAACCATGTTTTCCTATGCCGGTCATTTCCTATAGCTTAGGAGATCTCGTACGTGATTTAGAACCATTTTTTCAAATTTTTTTTTTTTTAATTTTTTTCTGACTTCACAGTTTTTTTTTTGTCAATTGTATAGCGAATAGAAGACCGGATTATTCTGGAAAATCATGTTTTTGAAAGGGAATAACATTTCTCCCAAACTGTAAATAAAACTACTTCAACAACTTTTATGTTTTAAAAATTACAATTAACGTGGGGTCCCTCTTTACACGTTGCACAAATGTGACCTATTTTTATGCGAAGAGCAATAAGGCAAGTCACTGACCGTCTCACATTTTTTCTTTCATATTTTGGGGTCCAGAATGGACCATACGGAAGAATCCAATTACATTATGTTCGGAGATGTGTGTATAAAAAAGTATCTTCGAATACGCTAAAAAATGCATATCCTAATTTAAAATAAGTTTGAAAAATTGTTTTGAAAGTTGTTTAGGGATGTACTTTTTATATAGAAAAATCATAGGTTTGTGACTCGATTATTCTTGTAATTGGGCATTGAGAATCGGACGGTATTTATCAAAAATTACTAAAAATTAACGCACTACAAAAATGAGCTGTATTAGAACTTATTAAATATGTCCTTTAGGACTTTAAATGAATTTAGATTTTTGCTAAATCGGTCGAGCAGAGTAGTACGAGAGGGAGCAATGCAGTCCATTTTCATTTTCGGACCAAAATTTACCAAATGCTTAACGTATACAAAAATTGGCGTAATTTAGTGCAATTGGGCGAAACATTGGTTAAATCCATCATTTGTGGGAGATATTCCTTTTTTCAAATATCATCAATTATTATTAGAACACTGCATTTAACTGTTGTGTCCAAAAAGTGTGATCTTTTTTTATTTTCCCCCTTTTTTCACGTCCTGTGAAGTCCACAAAATCTTCTAAAATAATAACGCATTACTAACATCATCAGCAACATTCTTCATTGTTAGTCGACAGCTTCTGTGTGTCATAGTGCTATAACCGCGTAATTTAAATTCAAAATTGAAATTTATTTTTAGGCACAGACTCTATATAATATTATATTAAGTGCGCAACTAAGTTCCCGTTCTTTGTCTATAGATGGCGCCAGCTGTAAGTGCTAGTCGATTCCGCCATAACCTAAACATCATGGACCAGGCTTAGGCATATAAACATAGCGCTTCGACACAATAGTGATTTTATTTCGACGTCATCTTCTTTTGGTTGTGTGAATATGTACGATTTTGTGCCAAATAATCGCCACATGCGGGAAGTGTCGATTTTCTTCTTTCAATCGAAGAAAACGGTGGCTGTAGGTCATCGAGAGCTTCAAAACGTTGACAAAGATGCTGATTTAAGTGAAACAACGTGTCAAGATTGGTTCCGTCGCTTTAAAGATAGTGATTTTGATGTTGGCGACCGTTCGTGTGTAGGGAGACGAAAAACGTTCAAAAACACTGAATAGACGGCATTGCTTGATGGGAATCCGTGTCAAACGCAAGTGGAGCTTGCTTCAATATTAGGAGTTACCCGCCAAGCCATTTCCAAACGATTGCATGCATTGGGAATGATTCAAAAGCAAGGAACTTGGGATCCTTATGAGTTGCAGCCAATGGGCATTTAAACAACTGCTTCAGCGACAAAAAAGGAATGGTTTTCTTCATTGTATTGTAACGGCTGATGAAAAATGGATATATTACAGCAATCCAAAGAAAAAGAAGTAATGGGACTGCCTGGCTAGGCTTCCTCTGTCGTCGCCTCGACTGAATATTCACGCTGTGAAGGTTATGCTCTGCGTTTGGTGGGACCAGATCGGTGTTATTTATTACGAGCTGTAGAAACCAAGCGGTATCGACTTCACTTGGGATCGGTATCGACTTCAATTGGTTAATGCGATTGAGCCAAGCTCTGAGCGAGAAACGCGGACATTACGCGGAGAGGTACGAAAAAGTGATTCTTCAGCATGAAAACGCTCACGTAACCTCACGTAAGTCCGTTAAAACCTACCTGGAAACGCTGAAGTGGGAAGTCTTACCCCTTCCGCCTTATTCTCCAGATACTGCGCCGCCCGATTATCACTTGTTCCGTTCGATGGCATACGGTGTGACTAACCAGCAGCAGTTCCACTCATATGACGACATCAAGGAATGGATAGATCCGTGGATAGCCTCTAAAGATGAACGGTTTTATCGTGACGGAATTCGAACTTTGCTAGAAAGATGGGAAAATGTAGCAGCTAGCGATGGGCAATACTTTCAATGAATCATTTGCAAATGTGTTTTCATAATAAAGTTGCATTTTAGAAAAAAAAGACAGCGAGAACTTAGCGAGAACCTAATATGTCACAAAAAATATGAAAATTTGGCTTGGGTTACACAAATTTTGCTCTTAATAGCCTTCACAAAGTTACAATTCAATGCAAACTTTGCCTTGACAATTCCCAGTCGCTGTTGTCACCGCTGCAGCGTAATGGAGGCATTAAACGTGCAGCATGAATGTATTTCACTCGCCAAAATATACGTGTGGGACCCTGTATGATGCATTTAAATTCCCACATTAATATTCATTTCACATACGCATAGAAGAATAGTCAAGTTAATTGTTGTTGTTATTACTTTTTTCACATTTTGCATAAAAAAAAATTGCAAAAAACATTCTCCAGCACCACCGCCACACGATCGAACCGCTGATGGTTTTAGAATTATGTTTCAGTCACAGACAGACAGAAATACAAAAAACGCAAAAAAAAAAAACAACAAATTGCCAGAGAATGAAAAAGTCACATACATCTATAAAAATAATAATTAACATATGGAACGTATAAATATAGTGGCAAGATCCTTATATGGCTTTCAGATAATGCATGCGATATGGTCGCCAGCAAGGAATATGGACACGTAAATTGCAAACAATACAAAGGGAACGATAACAAAAAAAAAAAAAAAAAAAAAAATCAAATAACAAATCTGTGCAACAGCAGCAAAATGATGGGATGACTTTATACGAGTACGTAAAATTTGCCAAAGTTAGTGCTTAGTAACGTCATCTTGCCGTAGTTCCACAAGTGTTTTGCATCCATTTGGCAGACGGCGTTGAAGGCGGTTCATCGTCGTCCATCATTTTTTCCTGCTTTTGGAGAAGGAATGTAATCGAATACCTTAGCCACCTTAACCCATAGCCATCCGGCAGAATGTCATTTGAGTATGAGATGGCAACATTTTTTCTCTTTGAGTTGAGCTTATATGAGCCGAAAGGATAACATATTGCGTCTGCATGCATTGTAACGCATTTCATTGGCCTTTTGGGGTTTAGTGAACCTTTACCTTTCACTTGACTGACTGGCTGCCTGCCTGGCTATTTGAGTATTTGGTGGTGCTTCCAGCTACATTTGTAATTCAATC
>JAHXMU010036123.1:25458-35933 GCA_019455685.1 Philornis downsi
AAATTTTTATTTTTTTCTTTGATTTTTTTTTAAAAAACATGGGTCCGTCGAATATGGGCAACCCTGTATGTCCTTTTAAGCAAGGAATGCTATGATTGCGGCGATATATCTAACAACTACGATAGTCTATTGTTAAGTTCATAATATAATATCATATAATATCATTTTAACGATGATAAATGTTTCTCCAAAATAATGAGTATAAAAAAATAATGTCCTTGTGGAACAAGGATATCTTAAATTAAAAAAATGTTCTTAAGAGATTAATATCCCAGAAATCGTACTTTTATTGTCTGTTCAAAAATATCATAACGAAAAAGAGTGAACAAGCGTAAAGTTGGGCAGATGCCAAAAGTTCAACCAGGTCGAAGGTTGTACCCTCACCATCAAGAAATGAGGTTCACAGTGTTGTAGACGGTATACGGACTCGTCGCAAAATAAGTGGCATTGGCCAATGCTTCTTAGGTCTTATTTCACATGAAATACCAGGGCAATCCCAAGATTAGCCAAACTAACAAAGAAGACACAAAAAAGTTGGGAACAATTTTCATTGTTTTTCAACATAATCTCCTCTTAGTTCGATACACTTTTTCCAGTGATATTCAATAGCTTCTACTGCCTGTTTATAGTAAGAATTATCAAACTTCTTAAAATAGCCATCAAGCGCAGACTTCATCTCTTTATTGTTGGTAAATGTTTTACCGTTGAGCCATTTTTTCAAGTTTGAAAATAGAAAATAGTCCGAGGGAGCTAAATCTGGCAAATATTTCAATTCAATAATCTTGGCCATCGCAATCGTGGATGTGTAAACTGAAGCATTGTCTTGATGCAACAACGCGTTCTTTTACGCCAATTACGGTCTTTTTTTCATAATTTCATTACCTAAACGTTGCAATAAATTAGCATATTTGCCGCTGATGGCTTTTCCTTTCTAAAGTTAAGCAATAAAAATAATCCCATGCGAATCTCAAAAAACAGACGCCATGACTTTGTCTGCAGATGCAACCGTCTTCGCCTGCTTTGGACACGATTCTCCCATTCCAATCCACTGCTTTAGCTGTTCCTTTGTCTCAGCTGTGAAGTGATGGACCCATGTTCCATCCATGGTTATAAATCGATGCAAAAATTCGGCTTTTTTGCAGTGAACCATGGCCAGACTCTCTACTGAAACATTCTCACGATGCTATGTTTGCTCTATTGAAAGCAATCGTAGCACCGATCTTGCGCACAGCTTTCTTATCTTCGAATCTTAGATCAATATACGATGTGAGCACTTTTTGAAATGCGTAAAATATCAGTTAGCTTCACACACCTTCAGCCGATGACCATCCAATACCATTTTGTTGATTTTCTTAACCATGTCTGGCGTGGACACCTAAATTGGTTTACCACTACAGTGTTCATCTTCGCAGCTCGTACGATCTCGTCTAAACTCTGCCAGCCAATATTTTACAATCATCAACGAAGAGGCAAACTTTCGCGGAGTAGAATCTAGCTCGACTCTAATATTGATAAGACTGAGACCTTCCGAATGGAAATATTGAATTATATGACGGTGACCAAATTTTTTTCACGTTTACAAATTCCCTGAGATCGATTACTTTTGATGTCTCAAATATAAATACTAAACAACGTGGCTCTTTGGAACTTAAAACATACGTTTTATAAGATAACTACCCTGCACCACAATAATTTTTTTTCTGGCACCATCTATACGTCAAGGCGCCTAGTTTTGGAACCGCCCTCGTATCCTCTGAACTCAGTTTTTAGTTTTTTTTCCAATGACCACAACACCTTTATAATTATGTGAATTAGGGCGACTCAATAACCACCCGTTATTGTTTTTAGTTAAACAATTAAAATCTTGAAGTAAATATTGAAAAATCTTTAACATATTTGATCCTACGCCCCGTAGGTACCGACTCATTGCCGTGTAGAAATGCGTATGATGCCAAAAACTGTGACCTTTGACACAAATGGATCACATTTAAGACATATCCAATTTTATCTAGAGTTTACACTTAACATATGGTATAGTAAAAAGGAATCCTTTATTTTTGCGTGGCACTGAAGTCTTTATTTAGCATGGTTAGAATGGTCCGATATAGATCAACTAGTTACCATTCTGCAGGTAATTCCATTATGCCTCTCTCATAGAAACCCCTATTCTTACTGTTAAAAAATAACTAGGAAAGTCGGTCGATGTTTGCAATTTTCTCTTAAAGAGAATTTTTCAACAGCAAAGTCAATCGCCATAGACAGGAACCGATAGTAATCACTTGGTGCCAAGCCCGGACTATAAGTATCTGCCAATCAAGCTCCCCGAACTTCTGGCGAGTCGCTATCGATGTTTTTGTGACCTGGCATTTTTCTGATAGAACATAGATCTTCTCCCATTGGCTTGGCGATTACTTCCCTCAGACGGTCGAATTGTTGGCAATAAATGTTGGAGTTATTGTTGACAATAAAGGTTCCTATTGGCTAGGCGGTTGCTTCCTTCAGTCACTCCAATTGCTAACATGAGTCTGGCCGTGAAGGCCTTACCCACGGTGTGCGATACACTGGGCATATTACAATGCGAAAACTTGGACTCTCCAACTCCACATTCGAGCACAAAGTCTCTACCAGCGATTTTAGTATCAACCACAATTTGTGTTATGCTCTCACTAGGGGTCCTACACCAAATGATCAGGCGGGAACTCATTCGCGCCAAAAGTCACCGGCTGCCGGCCAAAGTCACCGGAGTTGAGTAGCAAAGCAAAAGCAAACCCCTGTGGCAAAAGACTTGACATTTTTACATACCTGCAGGTGCGGAGACCCCAGATAAATACTACATTGCAAGAATGCAGTATCATCACCGTTGGGACACGTAGAAAACTCGAAACACCTTCCGTTCGGCGACGGTGAACGGTAACCATAAAATATAGACATAGGAAAAACCCATGCCTGTCCGTACCTCCCGAGAGATAAAAAAGATACAGATGACAGGACACGAACCTTATCACCCCCGGTACCAGACAAAACCTCCGGTCAAACTCTACTCTAATTAGTTATACAGGGTGGGCCATAAGTGTGTTGGCGGTTTAAATATTCAATTAAAAAAAAACTACGAAACATAAAAAAAATTTAGTTTTATTTTATACAGGGTGGGCCACAAGAGTGTTTGCGGTTTAAATCTTCAATTTCTCGGTAACGCGCGGCGCGGGGTGGCGGGGGGATATGTTGTTCGCTGCGCCGCTTTCTGGAAATTTAGTCGCCATGGAGCCGTACACGGGAGTGCAGCGTGCATTTTGTGTCTGAGCGTATTACGAAAACAATAAATCAATGATTACTGCACGACGTTTGTATCGACATGAACACGGTTTACACGATTTAAGTGATACGAAAATGGATCAGAATGTTCGAAACAACCGGCTCAACAATGCTAGCAGACTTTTTGGTGCCAGCTTTGCAAGAACTTCAAAGCAATACCTCGAGGATGTGGTTTCAACAGGATGGGGTCACATGTCATACGGCTAGGGTATCCATAGAGCTGCTGAAAAATGTTTTTCCTGGAAAACTCATTTCGAAAAGGGGGGATATTGAATGGCCCCCACGTAGCCCCGATCTCTCTCCAGCGATTATTTTCTATGGGGCTACCTCAAATCGGTAGTCTACGAGAATAATCCGACCAATTTAGAGCAGTTGAAGAGGAACATTATTCAGGAAAGTAACAAAATACCGAGAACAAATTTTCAACGAGTTTTCCAAAATTTGGGACTTCGGTTCCAAGAGTGTCAAGCAGCCGAGGGAAGCCATTTGGACAACATTATTTTTAAGTCTTAAAAATTCCCATGCTTCTCCTTTTTAAAAATACAAATATATTTTTTTTATGTTTCGTAGTTTTTCTTTAATTGAATATTTAAACCGCCAACACCCTTATGACCCACCCGTTATTATTATTACTATTGTATTATATTATATTGTATTATATTATTATTATTGTATTATTATTATTTATATATTTATAGTTTATTATTATTATTACTACCTTAATTAAACCCTTTCTTCTTCTTTTCAGACCAAAAATATATTCATCAAAGAAGAGCCCATCGATGGCAATAAAGATTTGCCACCACCGATATGCAGCATCTCCGATATATCCGATCATGAAGCGTCATTGGGTAAGTACTAACTGCAACAATTTCAAAACAGATATTCTAAACAAATCCTTATACGATATAGCAAATTTTATGCATTATATGAAACGACTATTATATATTTCGTACACCCAATGATCTTCACCACGTGGTGGAAGAGAAAAAGAATTAACTATTCCAAAAAGCCTAATTAGTAGATCCACTTGAAATTTATTATGATCAATGACTCTGTGTGGCTGTTGGACATATGATATACAAAATTATTTGCGCAAACTTTGTTGGTTGTTTTCAGTGCCTGATAAGATTCCGAAATGAAATTCCTAGAAAACAATTAGAAATACATTGGAAATGAATAAAAATGAATCGTGTGAATGGAACGGGGAGGGCTGAGCGAAAGGCGGAACGGAGTTTTTTCGCATGTTATTTATGGCTTGCACGCGTAACAAAACTGTAACACAATGATATTGAAAATAGGGCAGAAAGAGGCGAGCGAAACCCCTACAACATATGATGCAAAAATATATTAATCTTATTATATTCAATGTCCCCTCCTCTCTCGTATACACAACATTTTTGGCAATACGATCCCACTCTTTGGAGTCCCAAAACAAAACTAGAAATCAAATTAGAACCCCAAAGTTTTGATAAGATAACAGCCGAATGTTATTAAGTTCTGGTTGGTTAATAGCGAATATTTGTTTCTCCTCTGTGCGACTAATAATATTTACTTGAACGACCGTATGATGTACGAGTATGTGGACTTGATATTTAATTGCTAACAATTTTTTGTAGTTAAACAAACATGCGGCCTTGTATTTTGGGGATGTTTTACTGATAAGACGATAAGACTCGTGCTCTTAGTTTGTATGCGAGCAAGAGATAGATGTGTGTATGTCTGTCTGTCCGTCTGTCTGTATTATTGTTGATGTTACGCGGTCTGCTAAAGTTCAAGTTCACTCAGCAGTATTGGGACGCCCACCTTGTTGTCTTTCGTTCATCACTTTCACTGCCTTCTTACCACACGATCTTAAAGAATGATTTTTCACTTCGCCATCAATAGATATACAAAGTGAGAAGCAAATGACAGTGGGCCAAAAGTATGATAGTATGAAGGTGATGACGGATGAATGTTAACGCATTGAAACTGCCTAATTTCTAGGTAGAGAATGCGATTTCCCGGACTTTTTCACTTTCTGGGAAATCGACAAAAATATTTCAAGGATCCCGAAAATTTTCAGAAAATTCAGACATATCGTATTCTGCAATTGTTAATACAAAATTTCACAGAAAATTGTGTACAAAAATTAATTGAGTAACAGATTTGAATGTTTTATAAAAATTTTAGAAAATTTCCTCATGTAAGTGGTTTCTTATTTGAGAAATTTTTACAATTCTGTCAATAATGTCGATTTTTTCCCAAAAAATTTCCAAAATTATGAACGTTACTAAAAAATTTAATTTTGTTCTCTTAGAACATTATTGAAAAGATGTATTTTCAAATTGTATTTTCTGAAAGCCCAAATGAATATTTGTTTTCAAATGAACAAATAAAATTTGCAAATTTCTTATCTATTGAGAATGTTTGAAAATACCGAAAGATCAACTAATAGTTATAAAAATAAAAACTAATAATTATAATATAATTATAAATCTGAAACTTTTTTGTATTTTTTTATTTCCAAAAATTTACTTACATTTTGAAACATCTAAAACTTTTTTGTATTTTTTTTATTTCCAAAAACCTACTTAGATTTTGAAACATTTAGAGAGATTGAAATATTATTAGTATCATTAAGTTGGCAAGTTTCTAATACCGGGTTATCCATTCCATTTTTCGGCTTCAAAAGTAAAGTTAAATAAAACACACACATAAAGCTATGTTTTCGATAAAACTTTTATTTTACTATAAAACTTGGACTCTGTCGTTATGTACGAAATAAAATGTCATTTAAATGACAGCTTCCGAATTGCTTGTAGCAATGGCTCCTTTGCAAATAGTTTTCGACCGATTTTTTGCACATTTTGCGTGGTCTCAGCGATAACTTCACGTATGCTGTCTTTCAGCACGATCTTTGACGTAGCCCCACAAAAAAATTCCAACGACGTCAAATCGCATGATCCTTGGTGGTCAAATGACGTCGTCAAAACTTGAAATTACACTTTCTGCAAACTTCTCATGCAATAAAGCCAAAATCGGATCGGGTTGTGTGGCTCGTGGCATCGTCTTGTTGAAGCCATATCTCGTCCAGTTCATAATCTTCAATTTCAGGCAAAAAATTGTCGGTTATCACATCGCCATAGCGCTCTAAATTGAAATTCGGATTATCCGCAACACTTTTACTAACAGAAACGATATTTTTGACAGTGCGTACATTGCGATGATGCACAGGCTTGATCACATCTGTAACGCTGTAACAGTAGGCCGATCATGATGATCATAACCACTCCGTAATGCATGAAAATTGCCCACGTTTGACTTATCGCTTTTGTAGTTTTAATTATTTTTACGCGTTCTTCGGTTGTTAAACGATCCATATTCGTAAATGGCAAACCTTTCACTAAATAAATAACACTCCAGATGACAGGCATTTAACAGCTGACAGCCTTGCCAGACTGGCGGTTTTTAAACCGCTAAATGGATAACCCGACCAATTATTCTAACTGGTAAAATTTTCAACATATAATAATTTTTATAATTCCAAAAATTTACATTCTTGATATTCAGTTTAAACCTTTCTCAGTATATTTACCTAAAAACAAAACTTCGCCAAAATTCGGATGGTTAAAATTCGAACAAAATTAGGATATTTTTGATCACATCTTTCTTTTTTTCTAACCGTTCACGCTCAAGCAGCATGAAATTAGCTGATTCTACGAAATATTTTAATATATTAAAAAAAAATATAAAATATAAATATAATATAAAAATAAATATACATATTTTAATATATTAAAAAATATTAAAATATTATAAAAAATGTACAAAACGGTATTGCAAGATCGTCGGCTGCGTGGCGTGAGTTAGCTAGCTGAAATGATGTGTATTTCAAAAAGTGATATACGTACATTGTATATTGACCAAAGACTTAAAGATGGGAAATCTGTGCGCAAGATGGGTGCCGCGCTTGCTTTCATTAGAGCAAATACAGCGATGTTTCACCGCAACAAAGCCGAGTTTTTACGTCGATTTATAACCATGGATGAAACATGGGTCCACTACTTCACGCCTGAGACAAAGGGCCAATCAAAGCAGTGAACTGGAATGGGAGAATCGTATCCAAAGAAGGCGGAGATGGTTCCATCTACAGGCAAGGTCACGGCGCCTTTTTTTTTTTGGGATGCGCATGCCTATATTTTTTCTTGATTATCTTCAGAAAATAAAAAGTATCGTCGACGAATATTATGCTAATTTATTGCTGATATGCTATTTATTGCTAATTTATTGCAGCGCTTAGATGATGAAGTTATGGAAAAAGGCCGTATTTGACGAAAAAGAAAGTGTTGTGTTATCAAGATAATGCTTCAATTCACACATCCACGATTGTGATGGCTAAAATTAACGAATTAAAGTTCGAATTGCTTCATCACGCATCTTATTCGCCAGATTTAGCCCCCTCGGTCTATTTTCTATTTCCAAACTTGAAGAAATGACTCAGTGGTAAAAGATTCGCCAACATTGAAGAGGTGAAGTATGCGCTTGATGATGGCTATTTTAAGGAGCTTAACAGTTCTTACTATAAACGGGGTATAGAAGCTGTTGAATAACGCTGAAAAAAGTGCATCGAGCATAAAGGTTATGTTAAAAACTAAAGAAAACTTTTCCCAACTCCTTTGGATCTTTTTGGTTAGGTCGTCTAGTTTTGGGACCGCCCTTATAGATATCTTCACATCAAAATCTCCACATATTATCATGTACGGCACCGCGAATCCAGTCTGAATCCTTTATTGAAGTCGTTGCTATACTAACAGAAGTTTGCGACCATTCGACCAAGAGCACCTTCCTTCCTTAGTTTGACTTTAAAATTACACCAATACCCCGATTTGCGTCGCTAATTGGGATCGGAGAAATGCGACGAAAATCGAAACGACGCAAACCGATGCACAATTTTTCATACATTTGTATTGATTTTTATTTAATTTTATTTCTTTGGTTTATAATTTTAGCTAAAAAAATAGATTTTTCAATAAAAAATACCACTTTTTTATTTTTTTTGAAAATATTTTTTATTCAAAATAAAATATAACAGTAAAAATTCACGAGAAAACTTAAAAAAAAAACATAACAAAAATATTAAAATATTAAATATTTATTAAAAATAAACAATAAGGAATTCATGGTATAAAAGCAAAAATTTATAAGGATTTGTTAATTTTGTTTATTCTGAGCCTGAATCATCTTAATCGATTACATACCATTTCGTTGGTTGGAATTGTCAATCTTACTGATTTTTGTATGAAATTATATAAAATTTGTTGGATTATTACAGCTTTTTTTTTTAATTAATTTCCTTATAACAACTGATAGCATCGGTAACATTTCTAGACACCTTTAAATTGCGATCTTCGTCTGGGTCATTGTTTTCAAAAATGTCCATTGCTTGCGATATCAAGCGCATGGCTTCAGAAATTTTAGCAGCAGTAAGTTTTTTTTCTTCTGCTTCAACTTCGACGTATTGTCACTCTGAATTGCTATCAAATCCCTGCAACAAATGGATTTTATTGTAGAAGGGGCTAGTCCAAGGATTTTTCCAATATCAACAGCCTTTTCCTCCGATTTAAAACGTTTTAAAATTTCCAGTTTTTGATCTAAGCTTATTTACTTTCTTTTTTTGACTCATTGCTGCAAAATATGTAAATTAAACTTCACTTTAGCAAATGTAATTTGATACTACTAACGGCCTTCAACTAGTAAACACCGGACAACCTTCACATAATTAATTACATTAGATTTAATCGGGAAATTCCCTTTTTTATTTTAACTTTGTACAAACATTATCATATTAACGACGCAAATCGCAGCACTAACGACGGAACTTCGAAGCCATGCGACGCAAACTGAAGCAGAAACGACGCAACTTCGAAACAATAGATTTTTTTTAAAAGACGCAACTTCGAAACGATGCAAACCGGGGTATTGGTGTATATGCAACATTTATTTATGTCGTTGCCAGGTTTGAAATTTTGTCTTTAAATTATTTCCTCTTCCAGTCCACTGTGCAACTGCAGCTCCGCTTACGTTTCTTTTGGAATGGAATGATGTGATTTATGCCTCAAATCTAAATACAATAAAAATCTTAGCGAAAAAAACAAAAGTTCAATATTTTATATGCACAATTCCCTATAAAGTCTTCCACCTCCCACCTCTTCACTCGTTTATGTCTTTTTTTTATTCAAATCATTGAATTTATTTTTTGATTTTGCGATTTAATAAAATTCACAGGTTTTTTTGGTTTGTTAGTTTTCAGTACTTTTGCTTTTTCTTCTTTAGTTCTTCGCTCATATAATTTCCATCGAATAAAAGTCACGTCGTTTATTTCCGGCGTCCATACAACGCATCGCATCGACGACCGCGACCGTATCAAACGCTATAACGTTCCAAAAGAAAAAAAAAACTGTATATAAATATGAAAAAAAAAAATCGAACAAAAAAGTAGCAGTCGCAGCAAACAAACTAATAACCTACCCGCGCCTAGAGAACCTTATTTGCATGCGCCGAAGGAGCGAAAAAAAGCTTTGAACAAATAAAAAGTCCAAGGAAAAAACCCCAACCCATCAAATGATTTGGTTGGTGGGTCTACTGCCGTGGAATTGTGTTGAGATTCTTTGGGAATCCACAGTGATGACGGATTGACTACTGGTCTTCAGAGTAATGGTGGGAGGCATTGTCATGCTCCACCCGTTTCCCTCACCCAAAAGTACTTTGCATTACTCTACTGCCACTGTAAGTGGCTTACAGTGTGATTATTTATGAGTTGCATGTTCTTGTTGTGTTCTACGACTTCTTTTAGTGCCACTGCGCGCACAACTTGAGCGGCAACGGGCAACTTTACATAAATTCGCTCCTTATTGTGTGTCGACCATTTGTAACCATATTGTAATTTATTTTGTATCTTTAACTTTGTTATTTCTTTTGTTGTTATTTTTTGTTTTTTTCGTAATTTCTGAAGAAGGAAAAAAAATCATAATTTAAAAAAACTAACGCATTACTCGCTCCCCACACCAACTGTGTTGATATTATGAATGGCATAAAAATGATTGAATTGTATTCCGCGTAATGCAGATGGTACGCTTTGGTTTAGATGGAGGTGACAAAGAGCTGCAGTTGTGGTCAAAAAC
>JAHXMU010036123.1:40933-57150 GCA_019455685.1 Philornis downsi
AGTTATGGCGTTGCCAGATGGGTCCGTCGAATATGGGCAACCCTGTATTTCCTTTCACTGCTACTTTGTTGACCACCTGTGTTCAAGTGGCTTCGAAGAGGCCCTCTCTGTCTGACAATACTGCTAGATTATTTTTTTTTTCTATTTCTATGCAATTTTTCCATGCTGTTCCACACATTTTACCATTTCTTTCCTTTCCTTTTTTACATAATTTCTGAATATTGTTTACTTTTTTTTCCTCTTGTCTTGTTTGTTGATAATTTTAAATGTTTGATGGGTTGATGTGGGTTGGTTGAGTTCTTGTGGTTTATGGCAAGAGGGCAGCCAACCAGCCAGCCTATGCAGTGTTGGCGAAAAAGTAGGTGTGTTTTTGATTGAAATTAACCAAGTGTCAGAAAATTGTCTTATTATAAATCTTCTCGTTTTCAAAGTGCGTCTAATAATAGCTAAAAAAGTTAATGAACTATGCACAGATAGCTCGTTTATCGTTGGGTGTACGTAGAAGAGACACGTGATTCATCGATGTGGGATTTGCAAAAATATGAAGTAGTGACGATATGCAAATGTTGATGGGTTTTCTAGGAAAATGTTACTTTTATAGAAAATCATAAATAATCATTCATTTTGATAGGGTTCTCGATAGCAATTGGACATTTGATTACGTTGGAAGGGTGTTATGGGCGATCGTTGATGGCAGAGAAAATCGTTGGCATTTTGTTATAAAATAGAAAAAAACATTAAATTTATTTTGTAATTCTCTGTTTATTAAATACTTCAACGTGGGATTTATTACAATATTTCCTTATTTCAATATTCAAATATTATAATAATTTAATACTTCAGTACTATTCAATATGTAAGCTTTTTGCGGCAAACACTGATGTATTTCAATACAGAAATGCTCACAAACTATAATTCCCGGAATTTGCAATTGGAACCTGAGTTTTTGTTTTCTAATAGTGAATTAATTTTCTGTAGTGAGTTAAGAACTAAAAAGTGAGTGTTTAATTAATATTCTCTTGAATTGCTTTCTTTTATTTCATAAGATTTTGCTGTTTGTTTCATTCCCATGTAACGATTGGACACAGGAATGGTTGCATATGAATCAAATTTTCACATCATCTGTCTGGCCTATAGTTATGAAAAAGCCAAAGTGCAGACCCACTAGGACTAACCTTTCTGGTACCTACCATACAAATGGAATAAATGGCTCCGATATTCTATCGTACTATAACACCCTACTAGATGATCTTGTATTGACCAAAATGTTTGTAGGCTACACTTGAGTGGGAAATTTGAATAGAATCTCACACAATTGGATCTGTGGGTCTCTAAATTTGATTACATTGTAACCCCCTAACAGGCAGCCTAGTTTGGATACAATACAGCACGAGTTAACAGGTCTACAGTCGTTCTTTGGGTGTAAAAAGTTGGTTGGAATCAAAACAGGCCCTCCATACAATTCATCTTATGGGTTCCGAAATTTAGTCACACTATAAACCCCTATTTGGAGCTATAATTTTGACCAAATTTTAAACAACTTAAAAACATCATAGCCTCCACTTGTTTGGAAAGTTTGGACGGAATCAAACCATAACTTCTAATGCCTTCAATGCAAATGGATCTTTGATCCTCGAAATGTCACACTACTTCACCTTATTAGATGATTCGACTGAACTTTACACCATTTGAGACATTTTTGAAAAATTAATTTATTCCCTCACGTAAATCCTATAAAAATGGATTTGAAAGGATCCAAATTTTTTTTACTTTACAACACCCTTTTATGTGATACGATTTCCTCCAAACTTCATACAACTGAATACATTTTTCATTTCACCTTAAATACGATATTCTGAGGCAAACAGATCACACCTACTTGTACCGCTTCTAAAATTGGGTCTACTGTCCTTGAAATTGTATTATACTGCAATAATACTACCTATCGAATAATGAAATTTACAACAAAAAGTACATGAATTAACATGTTAGTGATTTTCAGCTAAATCGAAATTTTCCAATTTTTTATACTTCAATAAAAATGGGGAAAAAACCTATGTAAATATAAGTATAGGGTGATTTTTTAAGATTCAAGTTTTTCAGGTTGGCAGCACTGGTTGGTAATGGCGTCCAAACGTCATCTGTCAAAGTGAAAAGTGTACAGTATACTCTGCCATTTCATCATGGAAAGACTCACAAACGTACAACGATTGCAAATCGTTGAAATTTATTATCAAAATTCATGCTCTGTGATAAATGTGCATCGTTTGATACGACCATTTTATGGTCGTCATAATCGACCTGCTGAATCAACAATTCGTGCTGTTATCTCCAAATTTCGCACCAAATTTACTTTGTTGGACATAAAACCAGTGCAGTGTTAATGGCGATCGTGAAATGCTAATTTACATGAATTAACATGTCAGTAATTTTCAGCTAAATGGAAATTTTCCAATTTTTTATACTGTAATAAAAATTGGAAAAAATCTATGTAAACATACATAAGTACTCCTATAAGCTTTTATATACGAGTATGCAAAATCACTTAAAGTAACGTAAGTAACGTAACTTGCAAAAGTAACGTAAAAACAAATACTCGAAATACAAATTTGCGCCAGTAGTTGATCAATCTGATACTTAAATTTCTAACAATTATTAAAATAATTTTTTTCCTGGTTCAGCAAACTTTTTTGTCTACCAAAAAGTTGATATTTTTTCTCTTGTTTTAGTTGTGGCAAAAATTTTCAATTTTTTTTTCACATTGAAAATAATAGTCCAGATTACCAGAAAAATATAGAAAAAATTACTTTTTTTGTTACGTGATTCGCAGCACTTCGCAATTTTTGTTCCTTTCGATTTTTTACATAAAAATTGCCTTCTTTTCTACATTCCTCAGAGGGTTTTCTTTTTCATTTTGTGTTTACTTCAAGGATAATTGTCTAGACTACTGCAAAAATAAAAATAAACTTACTAAGTTTCTATTTGTGCAGCCAAATTTTGAATATGTCCTCGACTCTCCTGCCAAAAACTTGGTGTTAGACTTTGAAGAGGCCCTCTCTATCTGACAATACTGCTAGATTATTTTTTATTTTTGAATTATTACAATAATTTTTTCCTGCTTAACAAATATTTTTGTCTATCAATCCAACACGGTGATATTTTTAATTTTTTTCATATTGAAAACATTATCCAAATTACCAGAAAATAAAGTAAAAATAGTTTTTCATTTTTTTGTTTCGTTTTCAACTTTTGTGACTTTCGATTTTTTACATAAAAATTACATTTTTTTCTACGTTCCTCAGAAGTTTTTCTTTTCAATTTTTTATGTACTTCAAGGATAATTATCTAGACTACCCCAACAATAAAAATAAAATTACTCAGTTTTCATTTGTGCAACCAAATTTTGAAAATTTTTAGACATATAAAAGATACAATTCTTCTTTCAAAAAAATTAAATTGTTTTTTTGGTTCTGGTTTTCTCACTTTAAAAATAATGCCCTAAGCCAACTGACAGATGTACAACATTTCACGTTTTCTTCATAATTTTTTTTTTCTGCACCATCAAACTTTTGATAAATTTTCGACTCTCCGTTAAACAGCACTTTCGATGGACCTATTTTTACCACTTGCATTTAAATTTAAAATGATGAAGTATATTTTTTTTAATTGCAAATTTTCTATTCAACAAATAAAATAAAATATTTAACAATTTTGTTAAAAGATAATTTTTCTGTTTCAAAAGCAAAACGAAAAATATTTAACAATTTTGTTAAAAGATAATTAGTCGGTTTCAAAAGTAAGGTTAAATAAAACACCCATAAAGCTATGATTTCGATTAAACTTTTATTTCAGTATAATGCTTGGACTTTGCTATTATGGGTATCTGAGAGGGACTGCTTTTAAAGAGATAAAATAGGAATTGATGACTAAATATTTTTTGAAAAAAATCAAAATTCACCGTATTTATTTAACCATTTCTATGTACGAAATACTATGTCATTTAAATGACCGCCTCTGGGTTGGTTGCGGCAGTGGATCCTTTTGCGGCAGTTTTCGACCATTTTTTCGCACATTTCGGGCGGTGCGTTTGGGGATTATCCGGGTAAACACGGTGTTTGACGTAGCCCCACAAAAAAAAGAGTCATCAAATCGCATGATCTTGGTGGCCAGTTGACGTCGCCAAAACGTGAAATTACGCTTTCTAGAAAGTTTCTATTGCAATATAGCAAAAATCGGTTGTGTTGAATCACGTTTGAATCACCACTTTTCTAGTAAGTTTTAACTATTTTTCGCGTTCTTCTGTTCTTAAACAATCGATATTCATAAATGGCAAACCTTTCACTAAATAAATAACACATCGGATGACAGGTATTTAACCACTAAACCTAGAACCTAAACCACTGGAACCACTAAATGGATAACTCTAAAATTAACAAAGTTTTCGGATGTATATCCCAAAAACTGAATTGCTGCATATGTCGTTATATGATCATAAAGTTTTAAGTTATATACAATATGCGATTAAAACAATATTTTACGCCATCTAGATTATCTAAATATGTTCCAGAACAGACTTTTAATTCATAAATAATATATAGCGTTATCAAAGCTGCTCTTATGCGTTTTTGAGCCTGAAGAGGAGGAAAAAAATGGAGCGTTGTATGCATTTAGTACTGCGAATGTTAATGTCACGCCCCTCAGGGTGCAACACATATACAAATTGGTCGATTTAGCAAAAATCGGTTGTTCTTAAGCATTTTCCAAACGGAGAAGTTTCAAAAAGTTTAAATTTTGCTTCTGTTATTGGGGTTTAATTTGCATTTTTTTTTCAACAATATAAAGGACGTTGGTTGAAGATTTATGTATATAAATCAGTTTTCATTTGATTGAAATTTCTGTAGTTGTTTTGCCTCGATTAACCCCAAGTCAATGAAATTTGCATGAAATCTGTAAATAAATATAGTGATCAAGGCAATTTCAGTGAGAGCAATCTCCTACAAAATCAAAAAAAAAAAAAAAAGAAGTGAATCGTGAACCAGCTTTAAGTTTAGTAAACTGTACTTTTTACTTTTACTGTGCTTTTTTTTTTTTTTTGTTTAGTTTTAAACCTTAATGTTGCTCCAGTCAGTGTAAACTTTCTTCTGATTTAGAGACAAATTTTCGTTTTCATATATTCAACATTATATGAAGGTTTTCTTTTGTACTTCCTGATAATTGTCTGAAACAACAATATATATAGAGGGTGTCCGTCGGGAAGGCATACTACTTTGTTTTGCCACCATTTTGATAAAGTTTAGCCTTGACAGTTCATATTAGGCAGTCGCGAAGTAGAGACGTGGCAAATTTATTATGGAAAAATATTCGATAAACCAACGTGTTTTAATCGTTAAAACATTTTATTAAAATCAATCATTGATTACTGTGACGATGAGAAAGTTACGCAAAATTTTTGGGAGAAACAACACGCCAATAAGACGCGCTATTTATCGTGTAGTAAATGATTTCTAAGCAAAAGGGTCTGTAGGGTCTAAGAGAAAGGGACTGTGATAGGGCCAAGCATGGGTCACAACGTACTGTAAGATCGGCTGAAAACATTACTGCTGCTCATTAAAGTGTTCAAAACAATCTATTAACCTCAATTCGAAGCCGTGCTCCGGAGCTTGGTCTTCAAAGAACAACTTTGGCCACAATTTTGCACAAGGATTTGCATTCGTTTCCATTTAGGATTCAGTCGACACAAGAGCTTCTTCCACAAGACCATTTACGCCGCCGTACATATGCCAATCGGATGTTACAACAACCCCGATTTTCATGAAAGAATCATAATGAGTGACGTGCACATTTTCATTTGAACAGATATGTGAATAAACAGAATAGTCGGTTCAGGGCAATGGAAAACCCTCAAATTATTCATCAGTCATCTTTGCTTCCATTAAAAGTGACAGTCTGGTGTGCAATTTGGTCAGGAGGAATCGTTAGACCTTACTTTTTAGGAACTATAAACGTCGTAACAGTAACTGAAGACTTTTGAAAACTTTTTACCGTCACAACTGCATGCTTTGGGCTTGATTAACATGTGGTGTCAACAAGACGGTGCCACATCGCATACAGCCAGGATTACAATGGAATTACTGCAAGACCTCTTTCCACAACAAATTATTTCAAGAAATGGTGATGTTGATTGGCCTTCACGGTCGCCTGATTTGACTGCTCCGGACTTCTTTTTGTGGGGATATCTGAAAAGCAAGTTTTATGCAAACAAACCAGAAACGCTTGAGCAACTCAAGCAAAATATTCGTGATGAAACTAATGAAATGCCGCGTGAAATATGTGAGAATGTAGTTAAAAATTTGCTCAAAAGGGCTCGCATTTGTGAGGCTAACAGGGGCGGACATTTATCTGTTATTGCATTCCATACATAATTGCCGACATTAAATAAAACAATTATCAATATAAGATCCATTTTCTTTCATTTAATCAGAAATTATAAACAAACAAAGTAGTATACCTTCCCGACGGACACCCAGTAGTTGATATATTGGATGACAGATCTTGTTAGATTAACATCTACGGCTAAACTATTCTGTTGAATGTTTGTGTCGAATTCTTCCAATATATAATCTTAGCTTTTTGACATATTAAGGAGTTTGTCTATCAATAACCCAAACAAACTTGATAAAAAGGAATTACAAATATAATTTGATGGTTCTCCTCTGTAGTTTTAAAGCTAAAAAAACGCCCACAAATTTCAGAGCATTCATTCATTCAAAAACTCAAATTGTAATTTCCAGAAGTTTACAATTTCCTACAATTCGAATTTTTGAGCATTTATAGTATTTAAATATATCATTACCTCACTCACCTAATATTTCAATATTCAATATTTAAATTTATTAATATTTTAATACAATATTTCAGTATTCCTTCTATCCGTTTAGTTGACTTTTAACGTTTAAAAGCATATGGTCGATTTAGCTTCATTCCCTTTCGTTTATTACTTCCCTTACTTAAGGCGCCGTAATTATATAGCCATATTTGGACCGGCCAGTAAGATTTCTTACCGTTTCATTAAAATTTATTAACCATATGTATTTGTACATATATGTATGTATGTCTACATATGTTAACACCATTTTTTTTTTTTGTTTCTTTTTTTTACTCTTTATCATTGTCATATTCCACGTTTGGTTTTTATGAGTTTTTAAGTGTTTATCAGTTCTTTAAAATCTTTTCTTTTCGTTTAAAAGATTTCAATGTCAAACCTACCATTTGTACATTTCATTTGAAATGGTGTTGTTTTTTGTTGTGATCATTTCAGTTACTGTCACATGTTGGAAAATTATGGACAATGAGGGGGCAAAAATATTAGAAAAATTTTAAAAAAATATTATTTAGTTAAAGTATTTAAATAGCAATACTGAGCGATTATCGGTCGGTTCATTAAATACTTCAATTGATGAATGACATACAAAATGAAAATATTTTTAGGTTGCAAATTGTTTTACCGACACTTTAATCGCCTCAATCACGACGGCTATGACAGATGACAAACCAAAACGTACAGCAGATAATGCAATTTCAAAAGTCCACTATTAGTACTTTTTTGATCAAAAGTCATTTATTTGCCCAAATCGCAAAGAGATAACATATTGACAAGCATCGAATAGGACGCAATCAGTAAAAAGTCAGAAATAAGGTTGAAGCGGCGATCAAGAATTACTAAGAGCATCGTTTTCTGGGTAGAAAATAAACAGCTGGTTTCTTTTCCTGTCATCTTCTTGTCTAAGGCCTCTTTTGTTATCAAATGTCTCAATGGCATAACTTACTTCAGCAAGCGTCATTTGGAAGTCAAAATAAAGCAAACGCTATATATTGCTGTAAATTAATATTCAGACAAACGATGCTATACTCGTATATTAGGTGCACAACTAATTTTCCGCTGTTTACCAATAGATGGCGCCAGCTATAAGTGCTAGTTGATTTTGACATAACCTAACCGTCATGAGCCAAACTTAGGCATATGGTAAACATAGCGCTTCGACACAATAGTGATTTTCTTGACACCATATGCTTTTAGTTGTGTAACTTTTAATGATTTTGTGTCAAATAATCGTCATATACGGAAAGTATTGATTTTCTTCTTTCAATCGAAGAAAACGGCGGCTAAAGCTGATCGAGAGCTTTAAAACGTTTACGGAGGTGCTGCTTTAAGTGAGACAACGTGCCGGGATTGGTTCCGTCGCTTTAAATACGGTAATTTTGACATTTTAATGTTTTGATGTTCGCGTGAAAGAAGACGAAAAATCTACGAAGACAATGAATTGACGGCATTGCTTGATGGGGATTCGTGTCAAACGCAGGTAGAGCTCGCTTCAGTATTAGGAATTACCCGCCAGCCATTTCCAAGCGATTGCATGCGTTGAAACTTGGGTTCCTTATGAGTTGCAGCCAATGGACATTTGAGCGTCGTTTTTTCGCCAATGAACAACTGCTTCGGCGGCAAAAAAGGAAGGGGTTTTCCCATCGCCTCGGCCGAATATTCACACTGCGAAGGTTATGCTCTGTATTTGGTGGGACCAGGTCGGTGTTATTTATTACGAGCTGTTGAAACCAAGCGAAACCATTACTGGGGATCGATATTGACTTCAATTAAAGCCGAGCTATACGCGGAGAGGCACGAAAAAGTGATTGTTTAGCATGACAACGCTCGGCCTCACGTGGCCAAGCCCGTTAAAACCTTACCCCATCCGCCATATTCTCGAGATATTGCGTCATCCGGTTATCATTTGTTCCGCTCAATGGCACACGGTCTGGCTGACCAGCAGTTCCACTCATGTGACGACATCAAGGAATGGCTAGATTCATGGATAGCTTCAAAAGGTGAAGCTGAATTTTACCGTGACGGAATTCGAGCTTTGCCAGAAAGATATGAAAAAATAGTAGCTAGCGATGGGCAGTACTTTCAATGAATCATTTGTAAACATGATTTTATAATATAGTTAGATTTTTATACAAACAACAGACAGAACTTAGTTGCGCACCTTATAAAAAACAATATTGCAAAATTTATTTATTAGAGTTTGAGTCTACGAAAATAATAGGTAAAACAAAGGCACATTCAAAATAATTCATTATTTTATTGAATTATAACAATTTTAACGCGCCATAATGAACAGATTGTTAAACAATAAAAAGTAAATATTTATATTTAATACCCGGTTTTTATTTTTTTCCTTTTGCATTTTCACAGCTGCTAGTCTTCTAGGCATCGAGGCACCAAGCTTTTTGATTTTGGGAAATATGATGCAATTTTGCTCCAAGGAACATCCCTTTCTTTAATTTCTTTTTATCAAGGTGTTGCCTTAAGTGGTCAATTGAATTAAGGTCTGGAGACTGCGGTGTATGATCAAGAGTTTAAGGAGTACGATAGAGCAATCATTCCCTCACAATATTGACGGAATATTTATCACCATCATCCTTATCAGCATACACTTCATAAATCGTACATAACCGATACTCTCCCTTAACGACAAAGGGTCCAAATATTTTACGTCCATAATTTTTCGTCGAAATATGTAATTTGCTTCTGACTTCATTTACTTACCACCAGGTCGAATTTTGCTGATTTCGTCTCAATGCTTGAGGAGGTTGCAATAACATGTCACAATTTTTAGCTGATGATCATCATGGCACCACTCCTGTTTACTACAGCGCTCCTCGCCCTGTGTAAAACATCTTTTGGTGTACAATTTTTGTTTACCTTTACTGAAGATTTCTTCTTGATCAGCGATTTCACGTCGGGCTTCTTTGTTTGTAGTAGCAGACCGATTAAGTTTCAAGCCAGAAAAGGTTGCATTGACATGCCGTATTTGTCAATACCACAAGCGGGAGATAGCAGCAGTCGTGTTACCTGCAACGTTCCTCGCATTATCTCGATTCATCTGATGTAAAATAATAAGATTTTTGCACGTATTTGTCATATTATCGGCAGTGGGTTCGTACAATTATTACCGTACAAGGTAGTCACAGTAGGAATGTCCGGTCGTTGCTGATTTACCAGATGTATAGCTGTACCGTATACATATGATGATAACATCCAATCAGGTAATATTATGGAATAGGCTTTCGTTTTTCCCACCAGAAAGAGATAAGTAAAAGATTAATACCGCGATCGCCTTTTTTCGAACACAGGACTTAATGCGGTTAGAATAAAATCATCGGTCATACATTTGTTAATCCAAATCATGCTTGGTAGCTATTGGTGTATTCTCTTCTTAAATAGCTCTGTCAGAGGGTCATTAGCAACCGCATCTTTTTTTCTGCTGCCATACTAAATTTGCCATTTACAGAAGTGTACTTTCCATAGCAGCAACACACTCTACTTATCCGTGACCAAATTTCTATCGTTATCTTTATGAAAGGAGAACTGCGTAACATAATTTACTTTTTACTTTTTGTTTTAATTTTCCGTCTTCACCTATCATCTCTGTGCCTAACTATTCCGTTCTTCGTCTTCTGCGTTATGAAACCGTTTCTTCCGTTTACAAAGTCAGTCTGTGGCTCTCTTTTATTCTTATATATATTCTATATTCTTATAGAATTCCCTCAGAATATACAGTGCAATTGGCTGCAGCGTTGCCATGTATACAGCATTATGTTCCGCTGACACGATGTGAAATTCATCGTCGCACGACGTTTATCTGACAGCTATTTTTACTACCCAAGCACGGTTCTACAGCAATAGCCATTGAAACATGAGAATTTGGGGATTTTTTACATAACAATTTAGAACATGTGTTGAAGTAGACAGTTCCTTTCCCGTGAACATGTACCTTACCGATGGCTCGCTTTCTTTATGCTTAGTAATGTACGCTTTTCCCTTCGCTCAATCTTGTACCTACCTTGAATGTAACCAGATGTCAGCGTTACCAGAACTTAATAACGAAAAGAAAGCCAAATTTTTCGCGAAAAAAGCTAAAACAAGTTTACAAAATTCAATTTTTATTGAGTTTTATAAGATCAAACTTACCACATGAGATCTTTATTAGGGCTGAAAGTTCTTGCAACATCACATATGTATTTAAAGTGCAATTTGATTCACAAAAAAGTGTAATTTTTATCCACTCAGCATCATTTTCTTTCTATTTGCAATTAAGTCTAATTAGCTTAGGATAGAACCGTAAACAGTACTTGTATTACTTACTATTAGAGTGCCCAAACCGATAAGAATATTACTGCATTTCGTAGACTTGAATATTCTTAACCAAACCAAACTTATTTACAGAGTTTGGTGTATTGAAGGCTATTGAAAGCAGGCAGGAAGGCAGGGTAAGGTAAGGGTAACGTTAAAATTTGTCAAAAACTGTTTAGAGAGGTAAAACTAGTGGGGGGAAAAAGCTAAATTAGTAACACTGATCCGAGTGCATGTTAGCACACACATAAATGACACTCAAAGCACAGAGGAGAATTACAGACAGAGGCCGAATCCGTCTCTGACGTAAATTTTATTTACTCAAGAGCATAAATTTTGTACGTTCACGCTCTCTTTCACAATATGGAATTTTAATTGTTTGATTTTTCTCAATATAATTTTCCAAAAGTTGGTAGTTACATTACTACAGTCCATAAATATATTAATAAAAATGTGCACAATTATCGAGTTATTAAATAAAGAGAGCGGACAATAATACTGCTCTCGTATTAGCTTGTTCCCTTGCCCCTATAATGGTCTCAATTTTCAATACAGAGAAAAAAGCGGCCTCTGTATGTAATTCTTATTTGTGCTAAAAGTTTACCTATCACGTGATCAATCTGCTTCAGATAACCCAGACGCATTGCGGGGCGAAGATATCCCTATTGTCGCATTGAAATTCCCCAGAAAATTTAAGTGTCACGGCCATGTCTGCAGCCGTTTACTTATCGGCAATTTTTTCCAAAATGAAAACGAATAAAAGTTCTATTTAATTTCATCCCCCAGGTAATAAAAGACGATGGAAAAGTACAGACCAAATATTTATCTCCGGAAACAAAGATGAGATGATTAGAGAGCCGAGAAAGTTAAGATTGTCCTGCTCTCTTTGTTACTCTCTTTACACAACAACTCCATAACTTTATATATTTTGGTTACAATTTTTTAAGATAATTGTAAGTTAATCAATAATGTATAAGTAGTATGAATATCATTACAAATGACGTTAAAAAAATACTAAACTATTAGAGTTCCACTTTGGAAAACAGAGCGAGAGCGGACAAAATTACGCACTTAAGTGAGCGTTGAAAGCAAGCGAATAATTGGTCTGCACGTTTCCATCGTTTGCCTTTCTCATTCAGATAATAATTGTAAGTTGATCAATAATGTATGAATACGATTACGTATGACGTTAAAAACGCTAAACTATTAAAGTTCCACGTTCTGAAAGAGAGCGAGAGGAGACAAAATTACGCTCTTGAGTGAACGTTGGAAGTAAGCGAATTTCGCTCCAGAGAAAAATAATTGGTTTGTACGTTTCCGTCGTTTGTCTCTATTATACAAAAATAATAATAATATCCTTTTCATTTGTTTTTTTCGAACGTTGATCGTAACTGCATCTAAGATTCTAAGATTAAACTTTTCATAGATGCCGTCCAATATTTCGTGTGATGCGGGTAATGTTGGCTTCCAATTTTTCAATCGCAGCCTTACAGACATTTAACTTTACGTAGGCTCAACGGAAAAAGTCCCGCAATCATGTCATGGTCTCACAAACTGTGTGACAAATAGAGCCGTCGTCCTAATACCAAATGTCGTTGAGATCACAGGTTTCAGTAGTGATAAATCCTTCCCATGATACAATGTCAAACAGTACTGATCAAAAATATCATGACAGCTAGATTCGTCATAAAATCCCTAATGAAAAAAATAATTTTAAATTTACTACTCTGTTCCTTGCCTTAATGTGAATTGTGGCTATTCGGTTACTTACAAGTCTAAATAGTGGAAAAAGGTTGTCTAAGCTTATTACCCACTCCAAATCCACTTATAAAAGGCATGCCTTTCTGCATGCCACCTGTATTAGATGTCATAGTTTTTGCATCGATTGTATACTAGTTGTGCCCATCACATTTTTCAAGTGCTTTTTCTCTCATAGCTCTTGGGAATATGTATGTCCAATATTTGGAGGTTGTATCCGATGTTACCTACTAACCTAACATGCACTAGTGATAGCTTGCTAGTTAGATTGTTCACACTGCAGTTGCCACCTGATGGATGTCCTATGGTTATCCATTTTTCGGCTTCTAAAGTAAAGTTAAAGAAAACTATATGCGTTTTAAGCTATGATTTCGATGCAACCTTTCTTTTATTATAATGCTTTGACCTTGCCATTATGTACGAAATATAATGTCACTTAAATGACCGCGGCTCTAAGTTGATTGGAGCAGTTGATCCTTTTAATATAGTTTTTGACCACTTTGTCTTAAGTTTCGAACGGTATCTCGGCGATAACTTGACGAATGTTGATTTTCAAATGCTCCAACGTTTGGGGATTATCTGCGTAAACACGGTCTTTGACGTGGCACCACTAAAAAGAAAAAAAATCTAACGGCGTCAAATCGTAGTGCGTACATTGCCCGACCACATCTGTAACGCTTCCAGTCTCTTCAAATTTCTTGTTAATCTTGCCAACTCTTTGCACAGTACGTCGATTATGACGACCATAAAAGTGTCCACGTTTGAACCACCACTTTTGTAGTAAGTTTTAACTATTTTGCGTTCTTCGGTTGTTAAACGATCCGTTTTCGTAAATGGCGAACCTTTCATAACAGCTGACAGCCTTGCCAGACCAGCGGGTTTGAAACCACTAAATGGACAACACTGTATTACCAGGGATTATTTAATTGGGAAATTCTGCAAATGGCTTTGGTTATTTCCGAGTGAATAACAGTCAAAGAGCCCAATTTAGGAATCCCTCAACTAACGAATAATTGGTAAAGAAGTTAAACAAAATTATGAAGCTCGTCGCCAGATAGGTGGGGAAAAAACTCTGCAAGTTTTTTTTAATGAAAGCTCTTGTCTTATAGGCGTTTTTCTGTAAAACCAACCAGGCGTGGACTTAGGGTGGTCCTTTAAATATGTTTGTGAATTGGGGTGACTCCTCCCTGTATCTGTATATTTTTATATATCCACCATATTTTGCCCGTAATGCCAATTTTCCCGAAATTAGCTGAAGTCCTTTTAGGCGACCATTTTTCCTTCTTAAAAAATGTTTTTTTTTACATACCCTGCATTTAAAAATTTCCTTAAAATCATAAATTTTCTCGTTGTACTTTTGATGCCATATATATGTGAGTTCTCTTGGATGTTTTTATCTCTTCATTGTACGCTCTTAATGTTTAGATTGATCGTACTGAGAGAACTGAATGGTGCTCGCTCTACACCTCTTGGCTTTGCTCCAATCAAGTTTTTGTTGTTGTTTTCATATAATTTAGATTTGTTTTGTTTTCGTTATTGCAAAAAAAGAAGAACAAAACAAAAACCAACAAACTAAATCCATTCATTCATTTCTTCAATCATTCATTGAATGTTTTATCGGGAAGAAAAATAATGAATGAATAACTTGGAAAGAAAGAAGAAACGCGAATAAAAACTATAAACTAAGAAAAAGAACCAACGGCGCGCGCTCTTTTTCTCGCTCATTGAGTTTTCTTGTTTTTCGTTTTCGTTGACTATTTCTCGGTTTGTGTGTCGGCTGCCGCATCTGGTTGCGTTTATTAAACGATGATCACCATGATGATGACGTCGCGTTCATTTTCATTCATACGTTCGTTCGTTCGTACGTCCACCGGCCATACACGATAAACCAAGAAATGCCATCGTTTTGCATGCGTTATGCGGATTGTTCGGCAGGGAGGGTCGGCCGATCGGTGGCTAGCAAGCGGTGTAATTCGCGACGCGTCGCATTCGTATCAGTTGGATTTGAATTTGTTGTGAATACTTGTGTACCTTTATAGGCTGTTATTGTTGTTGTTTTTTTATTATAGTTTGATTTGGTTTATGTGATGTGATTTGTTGTTTTTGTTCTTATTCTTTGTAATCCCTATGTGTGTGAGTTGTCTTTTCAGTTTTGTTGTTTTTGTTGCGTCGTTATGTGTTGATCTTGTGCGATTGTCATTTGATTCATTCATTCATTGTTGCCTTTGCTCTTAATTGTTGTTATGTTTCTTGGGATTGTTTTTGTATTTACTTCTCCTATCTGCTGCTAATGGATGGAAGATGGAGATGACTTTTAGCTTTTGTTCGGTTTGTTTCGCATTGCAATCGATCACTTGGATTTTTCGGTTTTTGTTGTGGTCGATGCGTATAAGAGATGAATTAGTTGGTCATCAGAAAGGATGAGAATTAGTGCTAATGGAATAATGAGTGGAGGGTACCCGGATTTTAGATGTAATAAATAAAGATGCCTTCGTCTGAAGACGCAGTATAATTCACACGCGAGGCGAGATATTTTCGCAGTAGAAAATATTTCGATGAGCCATTTTCTTAATAGAAAGTATGTCGACGAGACACTTTCTCAACAGAAAATGTGTTGACAAGACATTTTCTCAATAGAAAAATGTGTCGACGAGACATTTTCTCAATAGAAAATGTGCCGACGAGACATTTTCTCAATAGAAAATGTGTCGACGAGACATTTTCTCAATAGAAAATGTGTCGACGAGACATTTTCTCAATAGAAAATGTGTCGACGAGACATTTTCTCAATAGAAAATGTGTCGACGAGATATTTTCTCATAGAAAATGTGTCGACGAGACATTTTCTCAATAGAAAATGTGTCGACGAGACATTTTCTCAATAGAAAATGGGCCGACGAGACATTTTCTCAATAGAAAATGTGCCGACGAGACATTTTCTCAATAGAAAATGTGTCGACGAGACATTTTCTCAATAGAAAATGTGCCGACGAGACATTTTCTCAATAGAAAATGTGTCGACGAGACACTTTCTCAACAGAAAATTTGTCGACGAGACATTTTCTCAATAGAAAATGTGTCGACGAGATATTTTCTCAATAGAAAATGTGTCGACGAGACATTTTCTCCATAGAAAATGTGTCGACGAGACATTTTCTCTATAGAAAATGTGTCGACGAGACATTTTCTCTATAGAAAATGTGTCGACGAGACATTTTCTCATAGAAAATGTGTCGACGAGACATTTTCTCAATAGAAAATGTGTCGA
>JAHXMU010036124.1:0-13625 GCA_019455685.1 Philornis downsi
GGGGGATATGTTGTTCGCTGCGCCGCTTCCTGGAAATTTAGTCGCCATGGAGCCGTACACGGGAGTGCAGCGTGCATTTTGTGTCCAAGCGTATTACGAAAACAATAAATCAGTGATTACTGCACGACGTTTGTATCGGCATGAACACGGTTTACACGATTTAAGTGAAGTTCCAAGCGCCAATGTGATACGAAAATGGATCAGAATGTTCGAAACAACCGGCTCAACAGTACCAATTACGGTTCGTGGTCGCCCAGTTTCTGCAAGATCGGCCGACATTGTGGAGCGAGTTCGTGTTTCAGTTCAGCGAAATCCGCAACAGTCAACACGTAAGAGAAGTCGGTCTTTGAATGTCAAAAGAACAACTTTACGACGAATTTTGAAACGTGATTTGCATTTGAAGGCTTATAAGATTCAGATAGTCCAAGAATTAAAACCCGATGATGCCAATAACCGACTTAACTTTGTCAATTTGATGCTAGAGCGGTTCAACAATTTCAACAACGTGATTTTTAGTGATGAGGCCAATTTTCACCTTAATGGCCATGTGAACAAGCAAAATTGTCGGTTCTGGTCCGAGACTAATCCCCGACGCTTGCATGAACGTCCACTTCACAGCCCTAAGCTTGTCGTGTGGGCTGTGATAACGTCAACCGGTATTATTGGACCATACTTTTTTGAGGACGAAAGAGGGCATGCGATGACGGTTAGAGCGAACAATTATTGCAACATGCTAGCAGACTTTTTGGTGCCAGCTTTGCAAGAACTTCAAGGCAATACCTCGAGGATGTGGTTTCAACAGGATGGGGCCACATGTCATACGGCTAGGGTATCCATAGAGCTGCTGAAAAATGTTTTTCCTGGAAAACTCATTTCGAAAAGGGGGGATATTGAATGGCTCCCACGTAGCCCCGGTCTCTCTCCATGCGATTATTTTCTATGGGGCTACCTCAAATCGGTAGTCTACGAGAATAATCCGACCAATTTAGAGCAGTTGAAGAGGACCATTATTCAGGAAAGTAACAAAATACCGAGAACAACTTTTCAACGAGTTTTCCAAAATTTGCGACTTCGGTTCCAAGAGTGTCAAGCAGCCGAGGGAAGCCATTTGGACAACATTATTTTTAAGTCTTAAAAATTCCCATGCTTCTACTTTTTAAAAATACAAATATATTTTTTTTATGTTTCGTAGTTTTTTTTTTTAATTGAATATTTAAACCGCCAACACCCTTATGGCCCACCCTGTACTATTATTACATATATAATAATAATTATTAAAACTTTTTAAAAAACTGAATTGTAAAATTTCAAGCCTGTGTCGCAAAATGTTGGTCTGCGTAATCAATTTGGTCGTATGCGGCTTTGGATTGCGATATGCAGATAAAATAATAATAATAAAATAATAAAAAAAAAACTTTAACAAAGAATAATAGAGGAATTATCCAGTTTCTTTACGACTATATTTGTTAGCTAAATTGTCAAACTGTCCATGTACTCGTATTTCTATGAAATTATTAAAGCTGCAGAATTTGTTTGCTAAAAGTTGTTGTTAGGAAGTTAAGATGTCCTGTCGTCGGTAGGAAGTTTTATCGCAACAAGTTTCGGATATTATGAATTCCCTTTAATAATTTGATTCATCATATATAAATTGATCTATCTAATGCTCGCCTAGTTTGCCTACTTAGTTGGTGAAGGAATCATTCTCTCAGCCAAAATATGTGTTCATTGGTGTTTTTAATCGGTTAAATATTCTTTTCTTCTTTTATTCTTCTTTTTTCACTACCACACATCCTTCTTTGCAACGAGTTTTATGAGTTCATGAGTCATCCGTTTTTTTTTTTAATAAATTACGACGATTTAAGCCTGAAGATTTAAACAGATATTCTTTCCCTGTTGATTTAGCAAAACTCTTAAACATTATGAAAAGATAGAAGCCGCTCGTGTATCGCTGCTTCTCAACCAAACGATCTTCTGATGTGAATGTGTGTCTCCATGGTTAAACTCTTCCTGGCTATTGACTCGGTGACTGGTTTCAGTTATTGCAAGCAAATCCACCCACATATTTCCTCCGCTTAGAGTAGATTTACTTGTATAAGCTCTGCTTGCTTGCCTCTTTTTCTTGAATCTAAATAAACTTTATTACATTTAATTTATTTTAGCTATAAAGGCAGAGTGATAGGCACACAGCTGTGGTCATTGCAAGAGCATCTTATACCTAGAAATAAAAATGTAACTCTGACTAATAAACTGTGCTATTCATGTAATGACTTTTTATGGCTTTTAAGTTCAGCTGTCATAGTCCAAACTATTTATTATTTTGATGTGATGCGATAACTGCAGAAATGATCGCTTGGTATGACTCTGTCGTTTTGTTGATGATTTGCCAGAGGCAAAATGCATAAATGCAAAAGACTGCTTGCTACTGCACCCGTCTTTTCACAATTTTAAAGATTTATCTTCCGTGTAACTATTTTGCATAATATCATGCAAATGTGACTGTACATTGATTAATTCTGACGCCTGTGTACTTGTGTTCGTCTGACGTTTTAATGCTTCCAGCATTCTCAGTTGGATGGTCAAGCCTTCAAGTTGTTTTTGGTCATTCAAAGAGTTGTAGTGTTAGCCATCATTCGCCGTAATGGCATACTTACGGTAGTAATATCATGGTTATTTTCGTAATTTATTAAAAATGAATTTGTCAAATGGATTCATGATATAACTTCCAAGCTCGTTTTCCTTTAGCCAGCGTTGTATCGTTTGTGTTTCACGTCTTTAGCAGCAAATGGAACACAGCGGATGATTTCAATTGAAGCTTCGATATTGTTACATTGTTACCTTTTAGACTTTTCGAAACAAATTATGAAAGTGGACATTTTTTTTATTAGTTTGTTAA
The DNA here is from genome assembly GCA_019455685.1 of Philornis downsi. Taxonomy (NCBI): domain Eukaryota; kingdom Metazoa; phylum Arthropoda; class Insecta; order Diptera; family Muscidae; genus Philornis; species Philornis downsi. Next base: position 2,894 of record JAHXMU010036124.1, read on the forward strand.
ACATTTTTTGCTTAACTTTTTTCTTTTGTCAAAATCAAAAAGTTCACTTGTTTCGATTTTATGTAAACTTACGAGGGCGGTGACAAAACTAGCCGACCTAACAAAGAACACACAAAAAAGTTGAAAAAATGTTTCTTTATTTTCCAACATAACCTCCTCTTAGCTCGATTCACTTTTTCCAGCGATTAGCAATAGCTTTTACACTCAAATTATAGTGAGAACTATCAAACTCCCTAAAATAGCCATCAACCGCAGACTTCACCTCTTCATTGTAGGCAAATATTTTACCACCGAGCCACTTTTTCAAGTTTGGAAATAGAAAATAGTCCAGGGGAACTAAATCAGGCGAATAAGCTGCGTAATAAAGCAATCCGAACTTTAATTCAATAATTTTCTTCATGGCAATACTGTATGTGTGAACTGTAGCATTTTCATTGTGAAACAACATTTTCTTTTTTGCCAAATGCGGCCTTTTTCCATAAATTCACTACCTAAATGCAGCAATAAATTAACATAAAATTCGCCGTTGACGGCTTTTCCTTTCTGAAGATAATCAATAAAAAATAATCCCATGCGCATCCCATAAAACAGACGCCATGACTTTGCCTGCAGATGAACCGTCTTCGCCTTCTTTGGACACGATTCTCCCATTCCAGTCCACTTTTTTGGCTGTTCATTTGTCTCAAGTGTGTCATCCATGGTTACAAATCGACGCAAAAATGCGGCTTTATTGCGGTAAAACATCGCCAAACCAAACTCTACTGAAACATATTCACGATGCTGTTTTCGCTCTACTGAAAGCAAGCGCGGCACCCATCTTGCGCACAGCTTTCTCATCTTTAAATCTTCAGTCAATATTAGACATAGCACTTTTTCAAATGTTTATCATTTCAGCCAGAACACACACTTTCAGCCGACGATCATCCAATACCATTTTATGGATTTTCTTAACCGTGTCTGGCGTGGACACCTTAATTGGTCGACCACTACTGTACCCAATATTTTGCAGTCATAAATGAAAGAATAGACTCCCCCAGAGTAGAACCTATCTCGTCTTTAATATTGATTAGACTGAGATCTTTCAACTGGAATATATTGAATTACATAATGGTGTCCAATTTTTTCCATGCTTACAAATTCACTAAGATCGTTTACTTTTGTTGGCTCAAATAAAAATACTAAACAACGTGGAGCCTTGAAACTTAAAACATATATTTTATAAGGTTATCACTTTTTACAAAAATAATTTTTGTCAAACTATTGGCACCGTCTAGTTTTGGGAACGCCCTCGTGCATCTTTTACAGGTGATACAAATAAATTAATCGCTCGTTGTGTAGTTAATGGCGTCTCCTTTTATCAACAGTGGAATTACATATCGCTCAGTGCGCCAATATTCGGATGCATTTATCAACGTAGTCTCCTTCACAGTTGCAATCAGTCAAACGCTGTTCTAATATTACATGGTTTTTTTATAGAAGATTTTGTCAGGATCCTCGAAACGTCCTCAGGTAACGGCAATGGCTTCTTCTAGCTGATCTAATTTTTTTCCCCCTGGAGGGTCCCTTTGAAATTTGCAGACCAATAATAGGAATTGAGAGTCAGATGTCGAAAATATGTTAGATAAGGGCAGTAATTAGAACTATAATTCATGTAATTTTACTTTGTATTTATTGACTTGCGAAGCGGCGAATTATCTTGGGGGAAGGTCACTTTTTCTTCGCTATTTGGAGGCGTTTTTGTTTCTTCTTCATTTTATCCTTGAAGCAATTCAATTATCAGTGATCCTGTGTTTTTTTTTTTCAAAGTAATGGATGAATGGTGTACCAAAATTCGGAGCCCTTAATTTTACCGGCCTACTGTTACGATTTAGTCAGTTTGAGCGGCTTTCACCAGAACTTTTTCACTCACTAAATCTCTCTAAACTAAATGCTCAACCAATTGTCTCAAGCAGATTTTTTCTTATTTGTTTTCTGCGACAATGAGGACTTCCACCGATAGTCTCAAACAATTGATTATTTGGGCATTCAACTCAATGAATTTGTGAATCGTTTTCACAGCCAGTGGCTTCTTTCTTTCCACCATATCAAAAATAAATCGCATGGTCAAAGTTTTTCGATGTCTATCAGAGCGGTTGATAGGCTTAAAGCGCAGATTTTGAAGCTGCCCCTTTCTGAGTGGAAAAAGGGTTTCACTAGTTAGTTCGAATCATCATGAAGAGAGGTTTGGCAAGCAGTAAAACCATTTTCGATAACATTTGTTTGAATTTGTCTACACCAAAATATAAAAGGTAAAGCCCGTATTCGGTCTAAACACACCGCTAGAAAAATCCACCTTTTTCAGCATTTTTCTGACAGATTTTCCATTTCTTCGCTAGTATAGTTGTATAGTTCCCGAAAAAAAACTTTCTTATATAGCTTCTGGAGATGTAAAAGGAAGATATTTATCTGTGTCTCGTCATATGTTAACTTGAAATTAATATTTATTGAAGCTGCGTTGTTGTTAAGTGTTCTCTTTAATGTAAAATGTATACGAATATATAAAGTAATGCAATTCTTAGACTGCCTAAAAATAGGCTCCACTTATGCTCAAATCTTATTAATATCGAAATGTATGCTATGAATTTAAAACAAAAAATCCTTTTTTCATTGTGTTTAGATTTGCCGTCACTGTCGTGAAAAACCCTTTTTCTCCAACGAAAAAAAAAAAACAAAATATATATTAAAACGCAGTCAAGATGAAATAAAAGTGTCAACTCATTTGATTTGTGCAAAAAAAATAGACACATTTCAACTTAGAATAGTACAGATGGGATTTTGTTCTTGTCTGTGACTTAATAAATATGCAAATGCTCCTGACTGTATGTTAAACATTTAAACAAATTTCTCGCTTGTCATCCTAGAGGAGTACGGGAATAACAGAGAACAAACCGTAAGGCTTTTGGTGTCGTTCACACTCACACACCATCACATGTTTACAAAATTTGTGTTTCGTATACCCAACTGAATTGTTATTGGCTTTTTGAGGCAGGAAAGAGAAAAGCGGGCCAGTGGCAGAAAGGAAAGGACAGGACAGAAAGGACAGAATTTAAAATTTATAACTTTAAAGGTTAAACAATATTCAGCAAAACTATATGTTTCACAAAATGCAAGAGACGATGTATTTTTTTCTGTTCCCGGGAAAAGTGGATAATAGCTTCACGCACGACTAAACTCTCCGGCAATGAACAAACACATGATGAAGGGCCTTCTCTCGGCCAGTCACAGTAGTAGCCGTTTTGTTCTATATTCGCATAAATGTTGGCATGTAAGTCCCAATATGTCCGTCCTCATATGCAAATGTTATACATTTAAACTTTCAAATTACACACCAGATATCCTTATGCACACACGCAAGCACACAGACAGGAATACATTGGTGGCAAACCTAGGATTTCCTTGTTGGCTTTCCAATTACAAGCATTGGCTGGGCAAAGGCTGTTGTCCATGGAGTGAGCGTAAAACAAAAGACTTTGATTCCCTCTCTCTCTCTTACGGTTGTAGACTACGACCGAGTTTGTGTAATTTATGTCCTTTTTCATTTATTGTTTTTTCTTTTGTTGTTGTCCATTTCATTCAAATACTAAAAGTTTACAGTACCGCTCACACGTAGAATTGTGGACAACAGACAAGACGGAAGAGTTTCGGGCTGTTAGAGATAATTCCAGCTCCATGACTAAGGATTTCAGTTATAGCATAAATTGTTAGGGTTTTTGATTTTGATTTTTATGGGATGTTTTCTAAAGAAGTAATTAATTTTGTAAAACAGTTCAAATAAACAACTGAAGCAAACAGGAGAGAGTGAGAGAAACGTGCTGTAATGATTGGAATAAGGAAACACTTGCTTAAAATTCAATTTCAAGTTTTAATTTAGAAACGTTTTTATTAAAGCGGCCCGAAATAAAGTTGAAGCTGTTGGAAGAGCCTTTATGCTCTTGGAGACATAATACCACTTGTTTGGAGGCAATACTCTTCTACTAACTTCCAGGCTGATATTCGTTTTGCTGACGATTTCGGCAATATCGATAAAATCATCCAGCGTTTCAAACGTTTCAAATAATGTTCCACATAACATTCCAAACGACTAGACTCTCTTTTCATGGAAACAACAACTTAGTTTTGTTCTTGTTTGCATCCAAATCTACATCTAACTGATCTTTTTTCAATGATTTAGAAAGCTGCATTAACATTTCGCAGTGTATGCAAGTTTTATTTGGTTTTTGTTAAAGATTGTTTCAGTTATGTTCACTAAATTTTACGGCGAAATTTTATGCTTGACATAGTTGATTTTTTTTTTTGGCCGATAGAGGACTTTGTCATTAAATTGCTTGTTTATCCCGTAGAGGCACTTGTTTCCAAGTAATACCCTTTTGCCAATTCATAGGCTGACATTAGTTAATTTGTTGACGGTGGGGCTGTCCATCCATCGATCATTCCAAAATTATGGATGCAAAAGTTAACACAGTGTCCCACTTCGTTTGCCGCTTACAGTCAAAGCCACTATTGTTACCTTTTTCCCTTCGTCTGGAAAGACTGCAGTAACATCTCGAACGACGATGTGAATTTCATCAGCACATGGAAAGAGAGAACATGTAGGTTTGGTAAAAGATGATGTCAGATCAGATTTCAGATCAACTTTCCCCATTATCTTCATAAGTAAGATTCTTATGAAGAATCGGTAAGATTCTTCCCATCTTTACTAGCTTTACTAGGCGTATCAATTTGACAAGAACACCGAATTCAACAACCACCATCTCAAATAGTTTTTACCAAATCGCGCAGTCGAAAGCGGCTTTGTTGCCGACAAAAAGGTTATACTTGTCGATCTATTTTTCTTGGTTTTCCTCCAGGAATTGTTGTAGTGTAAAAACCTGGTCGATTAGCGATTTACAAGGTCTAAAGCCACTTTGAGAAAGTCCAACCAAGTGGTATGGGAAGAATTCAACAAGCCCTTATTTGCGATGAATATAATAAACACAAAACATAAACCGCTTAGATTTTAGTTTCAGGACATTAATTTATTTAGTCAAATCATGTTTAAGAACCGACACATAATTAATGTCAGCTCACCATCACCGGCCTTAAATAGTTTTTGTAGTTTTTAGACCTCGATATCGTTATTCGGACACCATTTTGGCTCATTGGTGAGTTATACGTAGTGGGAGACATGTGCCTACTGTTTAGACATTTTTACCGAGTAGACGGCAAAAGTACAGCAAATAAAAGAAAAAATTTGATAAATAAATTCAATAAAATGTATTGTAGGATTTAAAACAAAGCGGATTTTCTTTAAATTATTGTTTATCAATTGAAAAAGCTATACTAATAATACTACCAGTACTAATTTAAGCTATATTTTGCCGCTTTCAAAAGCAACCGACTTCATCAGAATTTGTTATAATTCTGCCTACCATTATGGAATGTTTCTAGAAAGAAATGCACTAAATTTTTATCCAGCCTGATCATTCATAAGCTCGTTTTATGTTATCGACCATGATAGTATTGGATTTTTTCGAACATTCCTTTACGCATTTCTGTTTTTAGGGATCAGTGAAAGGGATCTTCTCTGTAGCTTGAGATGACTCGAAATGCCAAAATGATAGCCGCGTAATGAAAAATATGTGGTTGTACCAAGATTCGAACCCATCATCACATACATTGTAGTCGCGTATAATAACATTCGTCCCACGATGAGAATATGATCCTAAATTTGTATAAGTTCCAGGATCAATTTATGAGCTCTAATAAAGTCTAATATTCATTATCAGTGTAGGAAAGCAGATATTAAAACAATTATGACTTCTGTGAAACAGAAAAACGTAAAGAAACCATAGACATTCAGATTGGAAAAACTTGGACTCAAATATACACCTCTCAGAGATTCATCTTCATCTTTTTTATCTTTTTTAAGTAGATGTAATGATTTTGTTTTAAGAAACTCAACACAGCACACAGAAATTTACTGACTTTTGGCTGCTGCAACGATTTTCCAAAAAAGGCGTGACACATCCCACTTTTTGTAAGAAAACATTGATTTCTATACCACCAGCACAAGCACCATAGCTCATTTCCCTTACCTACTCTTAACCTAATGTAGCCTATGACAATTTCACTATTTATATAAATAAATTGATAAATTTTTGCGATGATCAGCGGGTTGCTTTGGCCATTACAACTACGGTCCGGCCCCGCTTTCAAACTGCAGAAATCCTTCAGTTTCATTTGTTATTCGATAATGAAGGGTGTCCCAACAAGAACGCAAGACAGTCAATGGTGTTCGGTATCATGAAATGATAACTAGTTTTTTTGTGCCTAGAATTGAAGAAATGAATGTGGAGGGCATGTGGTTTCAACAAGATAATTTCATGTCATACAGCCAGAGAAACAATTCAATTGTTGCATTAGTCATTTCCCGTTCGTTTTGGAGACAAAAATTGGCCGCCTACATCGTGCGATTTAACACCATTAGACTTTTTTCTTTGGGGTTTTTTGAAGTCGATGCTTTGCGCGAATAATGCGGCGACGATTCAAGTCTTAAAAGAGGAAATTGGACGCTGCATTAATGAAATACCGCAGTATTTATGCAAAGCGAACATTGAAAATTTCGTTAAAAGATCGCGTGTGTGCCAGCAAAGCCGCGGCAGCCACCTGCCCGATGTGTTGTTCCAGATATAACCTCATTCTGTCTGCTTTACGATATAATAAAGTGTCACGATTTTTTTTTTTTTAAATATCTGTGTTTTGTGTAAAATTTAAATCTTGCATTCTTGTTGGGACACCCTTTATAATCAAATCCATCGCGTCATTTATTAACAATTTCGCGCTGATAGTTATTGTTTGCTATTCTGAATGCTATAGATTTACGTTAGTTGGTGTTTAGGGAATGTACTGATTTCCATGCCGCTACACTACTGAGCCTATTTCCATAAAACGAATCACTCAATTCATGCGTCAGGTAAACGAACAACTAATCATTTTCGACTTTGGAGTTCGAATAGATTTTCTGTTTGAAGAGCTTTTATTTTTATTGACGTGAGTTACGATATTGTTGAAAAAAAATCTATAAAGGCAACATGGTTTTTTGAAAACGTTGAAATTCGAAAACGTTGAAAACGTTGTAAAAATCGTATTCCCAAGGCTTTCGTTCGTAGCCGATTCATTCATGTACCGACCGATTCATTTATGAATGTTTTATAGAAACATTTTACCAATTTGTAGATTTACAAAAAACGATTTGTTTGAAAGTCAAAAAATTAAAATTTTATGAAAAACAACGATTTTTTTGAGCTTAACGAAACTAAAGAGTGACTCTTAAAACCGAACTGTCCACCATAGTTTGATATGAACTGACTGATAAGTATAGCCTAATCCGATACAGCCTAATCTTATTAGATTTATTAGTTACTTGAACTCTCATACTGTTCATTTGCATGAGGAGATAATCGTCGTTTAAAGAAAAACGTATTATTGTATAGGGAGTTGAACCCGTGTCGTGGTCTTTCACAGTGAGTCTGAAAATAGGAGTGCTTATAAACTCACTGAATGTAATAAACTTCCTATTCATGGAATGCAAGGAAGAATTGCTTACTGAGATAATCGTCGTTTAAAGAAAAACGTATTATTGTATAGGGAGTTGAACCCGTGTCGTGGTCTTTCACAGTGAGTCTGAAAATAGGAGTGCTTATAAACTCACTGAATGTAATAAGCTTCCCAGTAATGAAATGTAAGGAGGAATTACATGGAATTGCATAAGGAGGTAATCGTCGTTACGAAAAATGTATTGTTATATAGGGAGTTGAACCCGTGTCGTGGTCTTTCACAGTGAGTCTGAAAATAGGAGTGTCTATAAACTCACCGGATGTAATAAACTTTCTATTCATGGAATGCAAGGAGGAATTGCATGGAATTGCATAATGAAATAATCGTCGTTTAAAGAAAAACGTATTATTGTATAGAGAGTTGAACCCGTGTCGTGGTCTTTCACAGTGAGTCTGAAAATAGGAGCGCTTATAAACTCACTGAATGTAATAAGCTTCCCATTAATGAAATGCAAGGAGGAATTGCATGGAATTGTATAAGCAGGTAATCGTCGTTACGAAAAATGTATTGTTATATAGGGAGTTGAACCCGCGTCCTGGTCTTTCACAGCGAGTCTGAAAATATGAGTGAGCTTCTCATTTCTGGAACCCAATTTATTTTTTTTATAGCCTAATATGGTATTACAATTAAATTCACATTGATATCGTCATAAATTTGGCTGAATTTGGTCTCTGTAAATTGTGACGACAATTTTCTATAATTATTTTATTTAATATTTTCCATTGCATACTTTTTTAACTACTATAGGTACAATAGAAGTATACTTTCAGGCTTGTTTTACACATTCCCTTGTATTTCATCTCTTTTGCTATCTTTTTTTATTATGATTTTCTTTAGTGTTATTCAGCACTGCTCTATTTTTTTGGAACATGAATCTTCTCGAGTCAAAGTTCATTGTAAATCGCAAAGTTATTATGTTAAAATTGTAAAGAACCCTGCCATATTTTTTGAGACAATATTGCCAACACGGTGTCAGTGTTGATGTTGTTGTTATCATCATTGTCGTTGTCGTCAGCGTTGTTTGTTACTTAACTTCCGTTTAGTTTTCACACCTTTTTCCTTTTCCCCTCCCATCGCCCGCCCATGCTTCCTTCCTTTCTGTCATTTACCCCCTTCCTTAAATGACATAAACATCCTGCCCGGTTGGTTGACTGCCTGGCGGGCTATAAGCCTATATAAAATTGTAGGCGAAAGAGGTAAAGCGAAGGAAAATTGTTTGTGCTTCATGGCTCATACACTTTTGGTGGCCATCTTCACTGGCACGGTACACGGATCCATGTTTCCATGGACGTATTTGTAAATGGGTGTTAACCTCCCCCCAAACGACCCACGCTAACACACTGGCTTACGTTAAAGTCATGGAGGAAGTAGAGTAAAAGTTTAAAATTTTGTTTACTTTTGTAATGATAGTATTTCGAGGCGGCGAATAAAGGAAACGGCAAACATTGTTTGTTTATTGTATAAAGTTGCCAAAAGAGGATTTTAAAATACTGTAATTGTTTTTACAGTCATGTGGGTATACACTTACACACATACCAATGTTTGTATGAGTTTGTGTGTGCGCGTGGAAAGGAAGATTGTGAGACTACATTTTTTTTTGGTAAAGGGTCCTTCGCTGAAAACGCAATATAATTAGTAAAGGAACAGTCCAAACATTCGCCTTTTTATAGTGGAAAAAAATTATAATAAATTATAATAAAATGTCTTTCTTTTAATATGGAATTTTCGAAATTATTGTTTTTTTTTATGACACAGGCAATTCTATTTTATTTCTTTTTTTCCGACATGTTTTGAATTTTTCCTTTTTTTGTTAAAATTTCAATTATTGAATCGCAGATAGAATATTTCCACAAGAAATCAAAATTTTACTTTTAATAATAAAGTTTATTTCAAAAATAAACTTGCTTTTATATTACGTCCATTAAGAAAAAATAAGTAAAATAAAGAAAAATATGTTTATTAAAAATTTTTATTTATTAAATTATCCGAAATTATTTATCAACATGTAGGAGAATAAATTAAATAAAAAACCAAATAGAACTAAAATATATGTAAAACGAATAGTATACCAGATTTGAGAAGGAATGAGTAGCCCGCTGGAACATTTTCATCCATCCAACATTCCCCAGCCAATACAATTGCAGTATTTTGATGCACATGACGACGTCGATGTCGGTGTAAAGCTCATGATTCATACTCTCTCCAATTAATCGCTAGATACTCTCCACTAATTGTGATGATCCAGTATATTTTTTTTTATAGAATGTTTTGCTCTTGAAGACTTCTCACAGTGGCTTAACAGCTGCAATCATTCCAAAGATTTTTCGTCGTATAGCAAAAGAGAAATATTTAGCGTCTGAATTTTTGTTTTTCGATACTCTATCAAAACCACTTACTTGGTTGGTAATAATACACCTGTTGGCAATCAGCATTGTTTTCGTTATCTCTAAAGTGACATTATTCAATCTAAAGTTATAGTTGTCATTTTTTCACCCATTCTCAATGCTTGAGACAGCTGCAGTAACATCTCGCAATGATGCCCATATCAGTAGCAAACACAAGTAAAGTATTGCTCTAAACTGAAGATGGCACCAGTCATGTTTATTGCGTGCGTATGAGGTGCGTTAATCTCAATAGTGTATTGACGAGGTCACGCGATATGTTGTCGCCACTGCGAAAAGTTAGCCTAGTGCAGCTAGCTTGAAGGAAACTCCATTTGTGTTCACATTTCTATTCATTGCATGTGCGCTTTAATCGGAAGACCCTTTTGCTACCATTTAGGGACGACAAGTAAAGTTCAGATGTTGTTGTTTTTGTTGTTGCTGCCAGTGTTGGGATTGTTGTTATTGGTGTGATTATTGTTGTTGTTATTTGCTACTATATGGATGTGAAAGTGTAAACAATTTGTGCTGTTATAATGTCTGACTTTTTGTTTACATTTATGTTGTGTAAACATTATGCTCTTTTCATTCGGCTCTCCCTTCCCCCTTCCTACTGTCCCATTTGTTGCTGGTCCTGTGACCCTTCCTGTCTTTCCTTATTTCTACTTTTTGGCCATGTTTTATTTGAAAAGGGTATCTATCTCCCAACGTCCCCA
>JAHXMU010036125.1:0-17410 GCA_019455685.1 Philornis downsi
ACAAAGTTTTGAACTGTTTTCCTCGAAAGTCCGTCCATGGCCATTAAACGTCTCAACAATTTAAACTTCTGAGACGCAGTAGAGAACATGAAATGTATTTTTAGCTTCAGCAACATAAGGAAGTGCAATTGTTTAAAATTAATTTGGGCAAAAAATTAAGTTTCATATGAGGACGATGAGAAACATCGTGTTTGGGCGATTATTTCAAAAGATTTATATAGATTTCTTTTAAAGGCAACTTTAAAAATTGGGTGCAAAATAAATTTTGCTGACGCAAATTAGAATTAGAAAAAAGAAATGCATTAAAGAAAATATGGCAATGACTAAACTTTATTAACGAAGTTTTAACGATTTTTTGATGATAAAGAATTGTCTTATTTACTTAAATAATTTCCAATAAAATTTTTTAATTCATTTAGTCATACGAGTACCTCAACAGTTGCTAAAAGTCACGCTCTGTCAAAAAAATTATAACCAAATGATACAAAACCTACTAAATAACGTAATGTGGCGTAAGATATCTGTAGGAATTTGAAATAAATTCAACGAAAACGTCTTAGAAAATATCAAATTCAAAGAAATTGTTAACATGATGTAAATGCTTTCTGATCAGGCGGTTACAAAAATTTCAAAACACACTTTAAAAAATACAGTTTATCTAAACTATTTTGTATATTTTTTTCACTGAATTCCATCGAGGTACACTGATTTACACTGAATTATAAAGGGTGTCCCAACAAGAACGGAAGATTTAAATTTTAAATAAAACACAGATATTTAAAAAAAAAAATCGGTCCAATGATTCTTCCAGCCCAAAATCTACAATCGAATTGAGGTGGATGGAGTTTGAGTGACATCATCACGTACAGCTGCGGCATTTTCGGTCGATCGACCTGGTCGAAGGCGCGTCGTTGTCTTTACATCACTAACAGACCCAATTTTGGCAAATTTAGCCATTAATCTCTTTACATTTGACTCTTTTAGAGCATTATTACGACCCCAAATTGATCGCAATTTGCGAACTGTAGACGCAAAACTTTCACCACTTTTGTAAAACAATTTCACAATGAGAATGCGTTGTTCATTCGTGTAGCGCTCCATTTTTACTAACCTCGTACCTTCTACTAGCAAACAATAACAATTGTTCAAATGTCAAACAATGACACTTCGAATGGCGCCAAATTTAAATCTTGCGTTTTTGTTGGGACACCCTTTATGTAGGTTTTCAATGATGTACACTCAATTTCATTGAATTTCAATAATTTACATTGCATTAAACAGCTTCAAGACAATTTAATTGTAAATACTTAGTATCAATAGCAATAGCTTGGCGTAAAGACCACTTTAACTTACAATGCAATTGTCCACAGTCCAGTGAACAGAAATTTCGTTGTTAAAATATGTAATAACTTCCGCTATTATTTCGCCTGCCGTCCTCGAATTTAAATTGTAATAAACGAGTAGCGTGAAAAATTTATTTTTCCAACATCCTTTACACGAAATCCCTCGTAAGTATTTACTAAGGTTTCAATTCAGATCTTTTAGAGCTTAAATCGCCAAAAGAACCTTAGTTTGTGTAAATTTCCTTCACTTTTTCTATAGTCGCCGCATTCATCAACATTGGTGCCCAGTACGACCCATTTTAAAATCAACCAACCGTTAATAAATGATTGCTTTCAATCGGGATAAGCGCCATAAGACTTTTCAAGCCATTGTTGAGTATGAACTGTATTTATCCCATCAAAAAGCAATGTTTAAACAACACATGAAATTCGTTTTTTTTTCACTGGATGTAAAAATATAAAAGTATAACAAAACACGAAAACAAATTTTCTTGCATCCCATAAATGAGATATGGGAGAGCTTCTCACATTCGCAGAGCTCACACGCATTCTATTTTTCACTCACTCAACCTATATTTTACGGATATTTTGAAAGCATTTATCAGTTTGAAATGCATTTACAAGTCTTATCGATTACTCGACTACTCGAAGTGTTCGTCAGACACGTCGAGGTGACTGCCACTTAAATAATGATGTGACTCTATGGGCTACTGAACCCTCGATCATGAAAATGATAAATAACACTTCAGATGACAGGTATTTAACAGCTGAAAGCCTTGACAGACCGGTCGTTTTGAAACTACTATTTTTAAAATGATAATTTGAAACATCGTTTGTAGCTAGGCAAATAGTCATAAGCATAACATTATTACAGAAATTCACAAAAAAAATATCAAAGTTTCAGAAAAGATCTGTAAAAATATAATAAAAAAAACGAACTGTACTTTTAGGGCTATAATATCATATTTTGACGAAATTTTGAAGTATTTTGGCGATATTAAACAATTAATTTGCCGGTGAAGCTATAAAATAATCTGATAACGCTGCTTGGGAGTTATTTAAGCACACTCCCCCTCCGACTTAATACATATGTTCTTAGCTTCATACCTTTCATTTAGTTGTGCCAACTTTACTCAGTTTGAAGCATGTTAATTGCTTGTCAAAGTAGGATCTCGCATCTCTTTTGGTATCTCCCACCCAAATTGGTTGTTTTTCTTTCGAAATTCAGTCTCCTATAATTTAGTTAATTATAATAGTAACTTACACTAATAATAAACAACTACTGATATTTGTCCATTACATTTATTTATAGAGTTTGGCAAAACTTGATAAAAAAAAAAATTGATGAAATATATATTCCCCTTCCGGTAGCTCCTTTACAAATGATCGATTCAACGCAGACATTCTTTGTTTCATATCTCTCAAACAGTTATACTGAATTCAGTCAAATTTGTCATCCGTCAAGCGTTTGGTTAGTTAAACCTCGAAAATGAAAATAGAAGGCATTGCCACGCCTCTTTTAGTATCTCTCGTACAAACTGTTCAATTTATTGAAATTTTATTTTCAGCCGTAATCCATAACTAACATACTAATTAGTCGTTTTAATAGAAATCAGTGGTCCTCCTATATTTTCTTAGCAGAATATGACTTCAAAAAGAGATAATTTTGATCCTTTTAATGTGCATTGATTCAGATAATTTTTTTTGATAAGAGTTTTAAAGCTTGAAAGTAGTTCACCTGACTAAAATTTCTGTACTGGTTTGCAATGCTATAGGTACACTACTACAATTAATTTGAAATAAATCATTTTTAAATTTGATTAAATTCTACCTTAGACAAATTTCTGATAATAATTCATATAATACCAATACCTTCTTACTCTACCAAATAAAACATAATCAATTGCGAATAAATAGAGATTTTTTTTGCCAACCTGTGATATAAATCTTTTCTACATAAACCATGCAAACATATAAGCCCTTATCGAATAAACCATCGACAAAGGGTCATAATTCATATTTAGTCAACTCCTAAAAAGTTCAAATCACAAAAAGAGAGTGAATGAGAGAAGGAGAGATAAATACTCTTGCACAGAAAGAGGCCGAGGCCAAGCAAAGGCAAGGATGACTCAATAAATCTTTAAATGTAAATTTCTCTTCTTTTTTCGTATGTCTATGCGTGTGTGTGTGTGTGTGTGTGTGTGTGTGTAAATTATGTAAAATTAATAATGTGTGTATGAAGAAAATATACATAAATCGTAGGTTACCAAAACTTCGAGCACAGGAAGATGCACAAAGGCTAAGAATACAAAAATTTTTATGAATTTATATCCTTATCGAAGCAAGGAAAATGAGGAGGGGTTATAATGTGCGGAATTTCTCTCTCATGTGTGTCATTATGGCAGAGGTTATGGGCTGGAAGAAGAGTTTTACTAAATGCCTTAGGCTAAATATTTAACCTCTAACAACATAAATATTAAACTTTTCACAAGGTTCTGTTTTTCCATGCAGAGCCTTAAGGCAAATAAAACTTGCCAAGAATTCTGTTCATATTTTTTTTTTGTTTGAGTTTCTTTTGTCTTTGAAATAGGTAGAACAAAGTTTACAACCAAAGTTTGTCAGTGCAATTTTTATTTTCGCTTCATTTTCAAAAGTCTTGTCGTAGTTGTTGTTTTTTCGTTTTCTTAGTTTAAATTGCAATTTTTTCTTATCCACCATCACATATAATTTGCTCATATTTAAAATACCCCCACACTTGGTTTTATTAGTTTAACTTGTTTTTTTTTGCACTCGCTTGTGTGTGTGTAAATTTTCCACTAGATTACAATAAATAAAATTAACAAATTTTCCAGAAAATGGATAATATTTTCCTCGGACAGATATCTACTAAGCAAATCGCACGTCCCATTATGTGGGGGCAGCAGCATAAACAAAATGCATTAAATGCGATTACAGCACATTTCCTCATCATCATCATCGTCGTCAGCGTTCATCGCTGTCGTCCAACTATAGTCTATGGTAGACAACAACTAACCCATGTCGCACTCGAGGCTTCCTACCTTTTTGTTGGAGTCGAAATTATACGCTCCACTCTGCTGCTTCGTATGAATGAATAACTGACTGACTGTCTGAATGAATGAGTGAATGAATGAATGTTGCAAACAATGTCTATCATTTGTTTGATGTGTCGTTGTTGCTGTCGCATTCACTGTTGTTGTCATTGTTGTTGCTGTTGTTGTCGCTAGTAGTGTTTGCCTTCTAGACAGACATCTCGGTCGTTGTGTTATCTCCATAGCCGGCATTACAAATCCCATCTTGTATCAAACAAACCATTATGGCCCGCCTACGCTGGAACATGCTTTGGCAAATGTCTCCCATGTCGACGGTGACTCCATGTGTCTATTTGTCTGTCTATCGGTCTGCCGTTCGAAAATGACATACTCCCAAAAGTTATATATTTCGTTGACTTGACAAATATGGCAACAAATTGACAGATATTTACTTATATACTACAGCTCTCCAAAGATAATGACAAACTATGTATATGCATTGCAAAATTTCTGATGGCAAATTGTTGATAAATAAGAGTTTAATAAGATTACAAGTTTTATATTAAAGAAAACGTAAAATAGTTAAAGACGAATGTTGACACATCTGTTCGGTTCTAAAAATTGAGATTTAAGAGAATGTTCGATAATCGAATAAGACATGTAAAGAATTAGAAAAACCAAGGAGTTTCACAGTGAGAATTAATTCTAAAGGAGAATTTTATGTATCAACAACCAACAGTTTTCATAACGATTATCTTAAAATCGACTATATATTGTTCAATTATTCTTAATTTTGTTCACTTATATAGAAAATTCTGTGCCGTTTCAAAAAGGTCGTAAAAAACTACAAAACATTCAGTGTGTTCCATGCCAAAATACGTACGAGGTGTGATCAAAAAATATCCGTTATATTCAAATTTTTCAAAAAGTATTTATTTATTCATCAATAACAACTATCTTGTCTTCTTCAAAGTAATCTCCCTCAGATATAATACACTTATGCCAGCGTTTTTTTCAATCCTCAAACACGCTTTTTGGTATCGCCAACAGCTCCTGTTTTCGATATTTCTTTTATCTTCTCAATCGTAGCAAAATGCTTTCCTTTCATCGATGTCTTCAGTTTTGGGAAGAGGAAAAAGTCAGCGGAGGCCAAATCCGGTGAATACGGTGGTTTAGGCATGATTTCGGTTTTGTTTTTGGCCAAAAACTCACGCACAAGCATCGATGTGTGAGTTGGTGCGTTATCATGGTGCAAATCCATGATTGGTTTTTCTACAATTCTGTGCGTTTCGAACGAATTGCTTCGCGCAAACGGCGCATAACTTCAAGGTAGTATTCCTTATTGACCGTACGACTTTGTGGCAAGAATTCATGATGCACCACACCAGGGTGCAAAACCTTCACATTTAACCGAACTTGAACTTTTTCGGTCTTGGCTCTTCTTGACGCTTCCATTGGGATGATTGGGCTTTGGTTTCAATGTCATAGCCTTACACCCATGGTTCGTCACCAGTTATGACCTTTTTGAGGAAATCTGGATCGTCGTTGACGACGTTCAACAGCTCCTGAGCGATGTCCATGCGACGTTGTTTTTGTTCAAAATTTAGCAATTTTGGAACAATCTTCGCTGCCGCACGTTTCATGCCTAAAACATCCGTAAAAATTACTTGGCATGAGCCGAACGATATGCCAACATCATCAGCAACCTCTCTAATAATGATTCGATGATTATCCAAAATCATTTTCTTCACTGCTTCAATGTTTTCATCGGTTGTTGACGTGCTCGGGCGACCAGGACGAACATCGTCATTGACATCTTCTCGGTTTTCCTTAAACCTCATTGTAGACTCGAAAAACGCAACAGTCAACATTTCAAATGTCCTTGCAATTTAATTTCATTTATTACACAAAACTTAATACAGTTTCTTTGATCCATTTTTTCGAATAGTAAAGAATCGAAGAGAACGCCAAAACACGGCTAACCTTTTTATCTGTCAAAAACAAACTGTCAAAAACAAAATGGCTGATATTGACAAAATATATAACAGACAAGTGTACAAACATAACAACATAAAAAATGCGAAAATCGAACATACGTAACTCACGAAATTTGAAAATAACGGTTATTTTTGATCACACCTCGTATATATATAGGCAAAAATATAAATGTACCCCTAATGACACGTAAACAAAATATAAGGAGGAACGAAATGGCAAAGTATATATCCTGAAAGCCCTGCTACTGGATTTCAAGTAAAAGTCTGTAGGTCTGCCAGTCGCATTCCATCCCTCTTCCAAAATACCACATGATGACACTGAAGGCCACAACATTGCAAAAAACTTCTGTTCTGTAAATCAAATTTCAACTTATCAACTAATCGACTAGTCGACAACTAGTCGGCTTCTGTATTGTGAAAAATCAAAAAAAAAATCGACTCTTATGTTGTAAAGTAGACCTTTGTTATCGACTTTTACATAATTTTTTATCGTCAGATCTGCTAAATATAGCTTTTCGTAAAATGTTAAAGGTTTTTGTAGCAAATATTTAATAATATTAAATATTTATTATTTATTTAAATATTTATAGTTGTGAAAAATCAGGTTTTAAAACTAAACACCAGGTGGGCTGCATTTGAGATTTTCAGTAAAATTCGATAATATTTTTACGAATATTTGCAATTTAATTTAGCAAAGAAAGAAAAATATAGTTGTTTGAAAAGACGCAAAGCGAATAAGAAAGCCTGGTTTGGCTGCTCGTCCTTTGTAAGAAAGGAATATATAAATATATTAGTGCTAATTATCTGCTGGACGCCACGTAATAGAATCGGGGCAAGATTTGTGTCTAATATTTCTTTGAAGGGAATAAGTAAGAAGCAGTATTATTAAATTTCTCAGAAGAAATCTAAAATTGAACAAGGAAGCATGATTTTACAAGCCTTGTAATCGTTTTCTGTAATACGTACTGAATTTAAGGGAAATCGTACAAGACGCATTGCAATTAAGTAATGATTTTTGATATTTTAGATGTTTATGTTCATTGAATTTTATGAAAGTTTGGGTTATGGTCCAGATTGACTTTGCCATAAAATGACGAAAGTTTAACGAAACGAAATTGTGTCGAAAAAAAAAATATCGGGAATTGGTAAATAAAACACAAAATATTATGTTTATTATTCATTCAAATTTTCTGTATCGGAATTATACACTTAGGCCGATGTATACTGCGATCATCAAAACCTATTTCAAAGGCATTTTCCGAATTCTCTTTTATATCTTCTATTGACTAAAAACGGGTGCCCAGAAATGGTAATCTGTAATTTGGAAAAAAGAAAATGTTCGGCCAGAACGATGTCAGGTAAATGCAATGACATTTGTTCAATTTTGAATCAAAAATTGTTTCAAAATGATAGCTTCGTGGTGCAAAATTCATAAGTTTTCTTTCCACAAATCTGGCCTTTTTCAACGAATTTGCTCTCTCAACCCTCTTATAACACCTAACTAATTTGTTCTCTCAGACACTGCATAATGTCCACATAATCCTTATTTACCGTCTCTCTGTCAATAAACTTCGGAATGGCGCCTTTAAACTGAACCAAAACCAAAAAGACAAAGGCAAGGATCAGAAATCACGGCAATGTTGCCTATTTTCCTTGATTATCGCGGTAGTAAAGATTTGTTAACGCTTA
The DNA here is from genome assembly GCA_019455685.1 of Philornis downsi. Taxonomy (NCBI): domain Eukaryota; kingdom Metazoa; phylum Arthropoda; class Insecta; order Diptera; family Muscidae; genus Philornis; species Philornis downsi. Next base: position 8,080 of record JAHXMU010036125.1, read on the forward strand.
TAAATACATATTTCTAATGGCCAGATAATTTGCTGTCTTAAACACCGCATAACGTCCAGATAATCTTTATTTACCATCTTCTGGTAAGAATTCCGATTCCAAACCTGTCAATAATCTTCTCAATGGCTTCTTCCAATTGGGTCAAAACTGAAAAGACAAAGACAGGGGTGAGAACTCAATGTAATGTTGACCGTTTTCCTTGACTATCGCAGTAATAAAGACTTGTCAACGGTTATAAATACATTTTTCCAACGGCAACCGCATAACGTCCAGATAATCTTTATTTACTGCCTGACCTCCTGATACAAATTCCGAATACAAACCTGCAAATAATCTTCACAATGGCTTCTTCCAACTGAGTCAAAATTGGAATAACGAAAGACGTTCACATAATCTTTATTTACCATTTGATCTTCTAGTAAGAATTCCGAATACAAACCTGGCAATAAACTTCGCATAGCGTCTTCCAAATGAGTCAAACTTGGAAAGACAAAGGCGAGGATCAGAACTCAAGATAATGTTGACTATTTTCCTTGATTATTGCGGTGGTTAATACTTGTCAACGATTATGAATAAATTTTTCCAACTGCCAGATAATTTGCTGTTTTAAGCGCCGCATAACGTCCAGCTAATCTTTATTCCGATTCCAAACCTGTCAATAATCTTCGCAATGGCTTCTTCCAACTGAGTCAAAACTGGAATAACGAAAGACGTCCACATAATCTTTTATTTACCTTCTGGCCTTCTGGTAAGAATTCCGAATACAAACCGGCCAATAATCTTCGCAATGGCTTCTTTCAACTGAGTCAAAATTGGAATAACGAAAGACGTCCACATAATCTTTTATTTACCTTCTGACCTTCTGGTAAGAATTCCGAATACAAACCGGCCAATAAACTGCGCAATGGCGCCTTTCAACTGAGCCAAAACAGGAAAGACAATGGTAAGGATCATAACTCAAGATAATGTTGACTATTTTTCTTGATTATCGCGGTGGTAAAGATTTGCCAACGATTATAAATAAATTTTTCCACCGGCCAGATAATTTGCTGTCCCAAATACCGCATAACGTCCAAATAATCTTTATTTACCGTCTGACCTTCTGATAAGAACTCCATATACAAACCTATCAATAAACTTCGTAATGGCAAAAACTGGCAACGCAAAGACGAGGATCAGAACTCAAAGTAATGATGACTGTTTTCCTTGACTATCGCAATGACTATGAATACATTTTTCCAAGCTCATAAAATCAAGTCTCACTGGAATTGACTAGTTTTAACACTACTTCTACGATCTTTGCCCCTTTGAAGAAAATTTGAGTCTTTCGAAACTAGTCCAGTTGCAACTTGTAAAATGTTTCGTGAGAAAAAAGAAGTTCAGCGGTCATCTGCCTTAAATTTAAACGATAAGTTTCAAACACTTTTTCCTTCATTGTATCTGAATTGATTGCAGTTGAAAATGTTCACAAGAGCGAGGCAAATTTACCACCACATATTTATCGCTGCCCTGAATGTAGTCGCCTGCTATATCCTGTAATATCATCCGAAGAATTGATTGGGAGGCCACAGATTTACTACTGAAGTGTAGCAAACCGACGACAGAGACATTGGACAAATCATGTTAATCGGAATTCAAAGAAAGCTGTCTTGAGAAATAAAAATGAGTCCTCAAAAAAAAAAAAAAAATATTCTCCACTATAATTTTCCGGTCATGAAAATTTGCTCTTGTGACGGGAAAAGTTATCTTATGTTAAACAGTGTTATTTATTTTGTCATGCAGAGTTTGTAGGTGATAAACTATTTCCATAATGTTTGTTCTTATTCATGTAAAACGTTTCCTTAAACACCATATTTCCTTAACAATTCACTAATTTTATTATGTGCGAATTGGAAAGTGAAACGAATTAGGGAGCGCAGAGCAATTTTATAATATAATGGCTTCCATACCATCGCTTCTTTGCACTCAATAGTTTGTTCCCCTCAGACCTAATATTCCAGTCCATTTTTTATGAGATTTGTTCTATGTTGTATTTTTTTCTCTTTTATTTTTTTGTTTTTTGCAACAAAACCAAATTGTTTGTCACAAAACGTTTCACAATTCATCATCATCATTGCCAGCTTCAAAATCATCAGCAGCAGTTGTAGATTTTAAAGACAAGAACGTTTATATACCAAAGGATATATCTTTTGTGTGTCTGTCTACATACACACATACATATATATATATATAACTTTCTCCATGTTACAACAAGCAGCATATTAGATCCTTCAGACATAATCGTCGACGCCGTTGTGTGTTTTTTTTTGCCGTTGCTTAACTTTAAAATGTGAAAGGACAAGAAAAAAATAAAACGGAGGAAGACACATTCAAAGTTAGTGGAGTATAATAGAAAGTCATTTTGCGAAACGCTAAGGTTCTATTTTCACAATGGCATTGGGAGTAAATCTTCATGTATACATACACATATATATATATATATATATATATATATATATATGTACGAGTATATAAAATCTATCTATCGCTTCTGTGCTATTCGAGTGAGTGTATTGGTTTGCCAAAGGACGTGATGAATTTTTGCATAAGTTAACTTTAGCCTTGCAGCATCACCACTTAATGTGCGGGGGGGATATAGAGGGCATTTGGAGGGGAGATTACGATTTTATTCCTTTGAGTTATCTCTACTACGTGTAAGTGTATGTGGGTGTATGTGTCTAAGAATTGTCCTACAAAAAAAGGACATTAGAATATTGAAATAAATCGAGTGGACAACTATTTAAATTGAATTTTATAAACGGTTCTTTTCCTCGTCTAACTCAACAACTAAAGTAACAAAATTTAATTTTATTTCAGAAAAGAATGAAATCAAATTCTCGTATTTAAATTAGTATTGCAAGTAAAGAATAAAGTAGGATATTTTTTAAGAAGTTTGCAAAACTGGTAACATCTAAGAGAGACAGCTGTGTTTAAAATGCCATTCATCCCTTCATCCCTTTGCGCCAAAAGTGGGGTTTTGCTGTAAATGGTTGTCATTAAAAATGGGCGCAGACATGAAAGGGATAGAAAACGTGATTAAATGTCAACATAAATCAGATTATTTACTGCAGAAATTTCGTGTGTGCTCTATTTGTAATCTATTGCATACTTTGGTGCTCATTCGAAATGTTAAAATTATTGCATATTTTAGGGATTGCATGAAAATAAGCTCTCTTACAGATTATTAGTTAAAATGCAGGTTGAAAATATATTTAAGACATTTCACAACTACCATAAAAACTTGTAAAATTAGAACGAGTATAATTTTAAAGAAAATTGAAGAGTAAAAATTTGTGTTTATAAAAAGGAAAATTCGATCAAATGGAAATTAAATTAAATAAATGATTGTTTTATTTAAAAATAAAAAAATATATAAAAAAATGAGAACAAACTCAAAGTTTGACGGGTGTTACTTTATAGTTGGCCCTAAGCGATTTTATATTTTAAGGAATATTTTTCTCTTGAAGGTTCCCAGAAATACGCCAAAATTTGGTATTCCTATTTGTCTCATTTGTTAGCAACCAACATTCTTCCATACGTTTCCTGGCAGACATCATTAAGCTTTATTGGCGGTGTAGTCGAGATAGGTACAATCAACCACCGCTTCAAAGTTATAGTCATCGACGTTCATGCAGTGCCCCAACCGAATAAACGTGTTGTTCGTCGAAACAAATAACTTCTGCTAATTCCTTCTCAATTGGAGAAGGAGGTAGTAACATTAATCAGTTTTCAACCATAAAAAAAGGAAATTTCCCTGCATTCCATTAATAAGCTATGGGAGATCTTCTCGCATTCCGTGAGCTTACACGCATCCTGTCTTTAGACTCATTCAATGGGTTTTTGAGTTTAACGACGATTCCGAATATCAGTTTGAGAACCATTTAGTGAACTTGTCAATTACCCGACTATTCGAAGTGTTAGTCAGACACATCGAGGTGACCGCCGCTCAAATAATGATAGGTGTTTGTAACGAGGTTCGAACCTATGATCACTGGCACGATAGTCGCTTGTTCTAACTATTATGTCACTGCCGATTTCCAACCAGATGTCTATATTGACCAGATATGGTAGAGATGTTGTCCCATGTTTCCTTACAATCATCGGCTGTAGCCCTGGTAAGGGGCCTCGTTTAGTGAAAAATTAATAAGATTTTTACCTATCTTTACTATAGGTAGTGCAGCAGTCAGTGACTTTGTACAATAATGTATAAGCTTTGCAGAAATGCGAAACTCGACTTTGACTTCCTATAATTTTTACCATATCGGATTGCCAGAAGCAGCTTCATAAAAAATAACAAATTTTCTTGCATCTCATGAATGGGAGAAGTTTTCACATTCCATAAGCTTACACGCATCCTATTTCCAAACTAACTGAACTGAGTGGACTGCTCAATGACAATTTTGAACGTCAGATTGAGAAGCTGTTATTTTTCAAGGTTATCCATTTAGTGGTTTCAAAATACCTGTCATCTGAAATGTTATTTATTTAGTAAAAGGTTTGCTATTTACGAATATGGATCGTTTGGCAAAAAAAAAAACCGGAAAACCGCCTAAAAATAGTTAAAGCTTATGAGAAAAGTGGCGATTCAACACAACCGATTTTGGCTTAATTGCTTGAGAAGTTCCCTGAAAGCGTAATTTCACGTTTTGGCGACGTCAATTGGCCACCAACATCATGCGCCGTTAGACTTTTTTGTGTAGGGCTACGTCAAAGACCCTATTTACGCGGGTAATCCCAAAACGTTGGAGTGATTGAAAACCAACGTTCGTCACGTTATCTCCTAGATACCGTGCGAAATGTGCGAAAAAATGGTCGGAACTACCTCAAAGGAATCAACTGCTTCAACCAATTCGGAAGCGATCATTTAAATGACATTGTAGTGGCAAGGTCCAAGTATTATAGTGAAATAAAAGCTTCATCGAAATCTTAGATGTATGTGTGTTTTATTTAACTATAATTGTAAAACCGAAAAATGGATAGCTCTGTACTTGTTGATTACTTTGTTACTTAAAGTGTTTGTCAGATGCATCGGAATGAGCGCCGCTCAAAGAAAGGACATGAATCCACGATCAAAAGCACGATAGTCGCATGTTTTAACCCCCATGCCAAGGTCGGTCTCGAAGGCACGTTTCCATCGACAATGAAGGTAGGTTTATAGTCGGTTGTATAGACATATAAACAAATTTTGTTGCACATTATGAACTAGATATGGAAGAGCTTCTTACGTTTAGTCAGGTTACACGCATTACATTTTTAGACTCACTCAAAGGGAAAGATATGGAAGAGCTTCTCATGTTTAGTGAATTTATACGCATTAAATTTTTAGACTCATTCAAATGGAAAGATATGGGAGAGCTTCTCACGTTTAGTGAGCTTATACGCATTAAATTTTTAGACTTACTCAAAGGGACCTTTAGTTTAACGACATTCCGAACGTCAGAGTTTGAGAACTATTTACCAGATTTGTCGATTACTTGAAGTGTCAAACACCTTCAAATAATAATCATTGTGGAACGAAATATTTCTCACTACACATGAATTCGTTGAATGTAAACATTTTTGTTTCATAAATAAACATCAGCAAATCTGACGATATGGCCCTGTCAGTTTTAAAGAAGAAACAAATTGAAATCAAAGCTCCCGACTCCAGTGTAGAAGAAGATTCATCAGTAGATGAAGGATCTGATGGTAAGAATGCTCAACAAGGTAATGCCGGCTGGGCAGATTCCATAGCAAAAGTATTAAGCACCAGTAAACCCAAGACAAAAAATACGTTAGTACTTTCGAGGGCCAAAAAAATAAAACCAGGCTTCGAAGTTGAGGGTAAAATTAAAGAAGAGAAGCCTACAGATGCCGAATTAGATTTGAAGCAAGCCAAGAACCAGAAGCTTGAACTGCGAGTAAAACCCTCATGGAGAGACATACAACGCATGTGGTGCAACTCTTCAGTGCGGTGCGCATCCAACAAAAGGATGTTCAACAACAATTGGATCAAGCTGGCCCTCTTGATAGTCGGAAAGATTCTGTGTTGAACAACATAAATAAACGGAAATTTTTGGATGTTCTTATGGGCGGTAAACGTTCAAAATCTGAAGCTGTCGATAATCCAGTCAAACATGAATTTAAGAAAGAAGATGAAGGTAGCGACGAGGATGATTATGACAACAAGAAGAAAAAATCGAAGTGGAACGTCCTTCAAGAAGACTTCATGACCCATAAGAAAAACAAACACTGGGACGAAGAGGACGATGATGATAACGGTGAACAAGCTGATAGTGATGATGACGATTCTTAGCAATAATTTTTTGTTTAGCTTTTTATATAGATTTATTTACAAAATATGAAATACATATGTACGTGTATATAATTTTTTTTTTTTCAAGTGAAATTATGACAGATGACTGGCACGCAATGGTCAGTAGCAGCCGATAGTATATCCTGGATCTTTTCCAGAATTTCTCACAGTGTGAATATCTAGGCAGCGGTGGATTTAGCAGGTCTAATATCGCACTGACAAGGTCCAATCAGACCAGTTAGAATAGGATTTAATCTTTCATAGATCACACTCCGTAGAATCTTACAAGCAACGTGTAGAAGACTCATAGTACAATAGTTGGCATACACATTTGGATGGACTTCTTTTAAAAACAGGTCAAAATACGCTTAGATTTCGGTCTTCGGTCATGTCTTAGTTGTGCCAAATTGTATTTAGGAGCTGATGTACGCTTATGAGCTCATTAGGAGTAGCCAGCCTTATATAGCCCTGCCCACATACTATCAATATCCACAGCTGCATTATTCTTAAGCATCATTCTAACCTAGTTTTCGCTTCTTAATGGGCAATCTATGCTATCATTTAGAATTGACGTGGTTTCTTCACTTGTGTTGCCATCCAGAACCAGTAACTTTCGCTTATTCATTTGAGGAATAATATGCTATTTAAAAATTCAATTGAAGATTTAATTTAAGACTTCATTTGTGTCTGCGCCCCTCTTTGAAACCAACTCATCTGCTACTGATTCCGCGGATTTCCCATTAAACTCTTGTACAGGCATAAGAAGAATTTCCCCTTTCAAATTCACATCCAACTCACCTGGTCTTTAGCTAAACTCCGATACCATATTTAGCCAGCATCACTGTCCCGTTGGTGTTAATTAAAAACCAAAATGTCAGGAAAAAAGACCTCCTCACCAAAATCCCTAAGGAGGAGATTTGCCAGCAAAAACGAAACCAAAAAAAAAAAAAAAAGAAAAAATCACAACAAAACCTAAAAAGTATGCATTGACGCTAATTAGCGGTGTTTGATATTATTTTCAATTATTTACACTAATTACAAAGTTATGAAATACTCTGCGATGAATATCTTTGACTTTCGACAAAAACTGCATCCTTGATGGTAGCCAGTGAAGGTGGTGGCGGTGGGTCTTGTGGCAAACGAACGAAACTTTTCCATAGCACAGCATCCGCTATTATGACACCTAACGCTCGTTGTTTTTTGCCCCAGGTTTTTTGTGCAAATACCCTCCCGTCATGAGGGGGAGATGGAAAAAGACGACTTCGTTTTTGTGTTAATTACAAAACAATTTTCCGTTTAGCGCTAAGACAACTGAGAGGGGTTAAAATGCGACCGGGTGGGTAGGAAAAAAATTCTTTTTAAGACTCTTTTCGAAAACTTGGTAAACATTCAATCTAATGGCTGTTCGACACACAAACGCATAAAAATCATCATCTACGTACACAGCTCATATGAAGCGATAGTAGTACATGGAACCACAAACATTTTCATCATGCTGTGGCCCCAAAAGCCCTTGTCGCTGCCGCTTTTTCGCTAAAAACTATTGGCATCATCATAATAAGCAGCCGAGAAAATATCAACATCACTGTCATCAATGGCGGTTGCGGCAGTCCTCTGGGTATGAGCAAATATTCGGAGGAATATTTAGGGAACATATTTTTGGCATCAGTTGTTTTTCCCCAGTTCCGTCCCAAAAGCAAATTTTCTTTGCTCCGTAATGCATGTGGTAAATATTTGATGTGTACGTTTTTTTTTTTTTTTTGTTCGTTTCTCTTCTATCCAGTAAATTTGGTTGTAAAACAGCGAAAGTAAAAACAGAAAAAAAAGAAAACACTTCAGAGATAATTGAAATTTTTATTATCATCCTTCAAACTAAAGGATGTGTTAATATGTTTTGTAAACATTTTGAGTATTTTGAGTGTGTGTGTGTGTTTGTGTATGTGTGTGTGAGTAAGTGAACATAATGGCTACAAGCGTATTTGGCCAGAACAAGTTTGCATTAACCACATGACTAAAACCCACGACAGCAACACTTTTCATCATTATTGATTTATTAGTGTAGTAAATATTTTGGGTAGCATATTTTTGGGCGAAAATGTAGACGATATTTTTGTTGTGTGTTGCTTTTAGGCAAAATGAAATTTAGGGAATGCAACAAAATACTGGTTAATTAACAAAGGAATTAAAAGAAAATGCAGGAGAAAGAAACAATTTTGAAACACTAAACTATAATAAAGATAGGCAATGAAATGGAAAGAATATTAACCAGTAGTGCGAATTTATTTCACGAATGTAGTTTGGACAGCTAAAAATGAAAATTACATTAACAAATTTTCTCTTGATGAAATATTCTTTTTAAATTTTTTAGTTTTTACTAAAGATATTTGATCACATGTCAAGTTTAAAGGAAGTGATGTTGTCACAAGATCTTAGTAAAGACCTTAGAACAGAACGAAGCAACAATTTGAAATCGATTGAGTGCTTTAGTATGTAAAAATGGGAAAAAATCTACGAGTATATTAAGCTAAAAAGAAATTTTTAGAAAATGTGAAAAAAAATCATATAAGTAAATAGTAAATGCTTGAATCAAGAATATAATCAATAATATAATGGCTCGACTGCGAGCCAGGTATACTCGTGCAAATAATATTTGTTAATGAACAAATATTGTTAAAATTATTTTATGCCAGATTGAGTGTCCAAAAGTGTGATGGCAAATCCAAAATTTTAATGACAACTAATTGAATTGGAGAAATAATTACAAATGTTGATAATTACAAATGTTGGAAAAAATTTAAATTGGCCCGGAAACACATTTTTTGTGTTCCCTGGCTTTTTTTCTATTCTCCGTCATAGAACGGATTACACTAGATTATATATACAGGTTGGGCCATATGGGTGTTGGCGATTTAATTCTTCAATTTCTCTGCAACGCGCGGCGCGGGGTGGCGGGGGATATGTTGTTCGCTGCGCCGCTTCCTGGAAATTTAGTCGCCA
>JAHXMU010036126.1:0-13628 GCA_019455685.1 Philornis downsi
GGGGGATATGTTGTTCGCTGCGCCGCTTCCTGGAAATTTAGTCGCCATGGAGCCGTACACGGGAGTGCAGCGTGCATTTTGTGTCCCAGCGTATTACGAAAACAATAAATCAGTGATTACTGCACGACGTTTGTATCGGCATGAACACGGTTTACACGATTTAAGTGAAGTTCCAAGCGCCAATGTGATACGAAAATGGATCAGAATGTTCGAAACAACCGGCTCAACAGTACCAATTACGGTTCGTGGTCGCCCAGTTTCTGCAAGATCGGCCGACATTGTGGAGCGAGTTCGTGTTTCAGTTCAGCGAAATCCGCAACAGTCAACACGTAAGAGAAGTCGGTCTTTGAATGTCAAAAGAACAACTTTACGACGAATTTTGAAACGTGATTTGCATTTGAAGGCTTATAAGATTCAGATAGTACAAGAATTAAAACCCAATGATGCCAATAACCGACTTAACTTTGTCAATTTGATGCTAGAGCGGTTCAACAATTTCAACAACGTGATTTTTAGTGATGAGGCCAATTTTCACCTTAATGGCCATGTGAACAAGCAAAATTGTCGGTTCTGGTCCGAGACTAATCCCCGACGCTTGCATGAACGTCCACTTCACAGCCCTAAGCTTGTCGTGTGGGCTGTGATAACGTCAACCGGTATTATTGGACCATACTTTTTTGAGGACGAAAGAGGGCATGCGATGACGGTTAGAGCGAACAATTATTGCAACATGCTAGCAGACTTTTTGGTGCCAGCTTTGCAAGAACTTCAAGGCAATACCTCGAGGATGTGGTTTCAACAGGATGGGGCCACATGTCATACGGCTAGGGTATCCATAGAGCTGCTGAAAAATGTTTTTCCTGGAAAACTCATTTCGAAAAGGGGGGATATTGAATGGCTCCCACGTAGCCCCGGTCTCTCTCCATGCGATTATTTTCTATGGGGCTACCTCAAATCGGTAGTCTACGAGAATAATCCGACCAATTTAGAGCAGTTGAAGAGGACCATTATTCAGGAAAGTAACAAAATACCGAGAACAACTTTTCAACGAGTTTTCCAAAATTTGCGACTTCGGTTCCAAGAGTGTCAAGCAGCCGAGGGAAGCCATTTGGACAACATTATTTTTAAGTCTTAAAAATTCCCATGCTTCTACTTTTTAAAAATACAAATATATTTTTTTTATGTTTCGTAGTTTTTTTTTTTAATTGAATATTTAAACCGCCAACACCCTTATGGCCCACCCTGTACTATTATTACATATATAATAATAATTATTAAAACTTTTTAAAAAACTGAATTGTAAAATTTCAAGCCTGTGTCGCAAAATGTTGGTCTGCGTAATCAATTTGGTCGTATGCGGCTTTGGATTGCGATATGCAGATAAAATAATAATAATAAAATAATAAAAAAAAAACTTTAACAAAGAATAATAGAGGAATTATCCAGTTTCTTTACGACTATATTTGTTAGCTAAATTGTCAAACTGTCCATGTACTCGTATTTCTATGAAATTATTAAAGCTGCAGAATTTGTTTGCTAAAAGTTGTTGTTAGGAAGTTAAGATGTCCTGTCGTCGGTAGGAAGTTTTATCGCAACAAGTTTCGGATATTATGAATTCCCTTTAATAATTTGATTCATCATATATAAATTGATCTATCTAATGCTCGCCTAGTTTGCCTACTTAGTTGGTGAAGGAATCATTCTCTCAGCCAAAATATGTGTTCATTGGTGTTTTTAATCGGTTAAATATTCTTTTCTTCTTTTATTCTTCTTTTTTCACTACCACACATCCTTCTTTGCAACGAGTTTTATGAGTTCATGAGTCATCCGTTTTTTTTTTTAATAAATTACGACGATTTAAGCCTGAAGATTTAAACAGATATTCTTTCCCTGTTGATTTAGCAAAACTCTTAAACATTATGAAAAGATAGAAGCCGCTCGTGTATCGCTGCTTCTCAACCAAACGATCTTCTGATGTGAATGTGTGTCTCCATGGTTAAACTCTTCCTGGCTATTGACTCGGTGACTGGTTTCAGTTATTGCAAGCAAATCCACCCACATATTTCCTCCGCTTAGAGTAGATTTACTTGTATAAGCTCTGCTTGCTTGCCTCTTTTTCTTGAATCTAAATAAACTTTATTACATTTAATTTATTTTAGCTATAAAGGCAGAGTGATAGGCACACAGCTGTGGTCATTGCAAGAGCATCTTATACCTAGAAATAAAAATGTAACTCTGACTAATAAACTGTGCTATTCATGTAATGACTTTTTATGGCTTTTAAGTTCAGCTGTCATAGTCCAAACTATTTATTATTTTGATGTGATGCGATAACTGCAGAAATGATCGCTTGGTATGACTCTGTCGTTTTGTTGATGATTTGCCAGAGGCAAAATGCATAAATGCAAAAGACTGCTTGCTACTGCACCCGTCTTTTCACAATTTTAAAGATTTATCTTCCGTGTAACTATTTTGCATAATATCATGCAAATGTGACTGTACATTGATTAATTCTGACGCCTGTGTACTTGTGTTCGTCTGACGTTTTAATGCTTCCAGCATTCTCAGTTGGATGGTCAAGCCTTCAAGTTGTTTTTGGTCATTCAAAGAGTTGTAGTGTTAGCCATCATTCGCCGTAATGGCATACTTACGGTAGTAATATCATGGTTATTTTCGTAATTTATTAAAAATGAATTTGTCAAATGGATTCATGATATAACTTCCAAGCTCGTTTTCCTTTAGCCAGCGTTGTATCGTTTGTGTTTCACGTCTTTAGCAGCAAATGGAACACAGCGGATGATTTCAATTGAAGCTTCGATATTGTTACATTGTTACCTTTTAGACTTTTCGAAACAAATTATGAAAGTGGACATTTTTTTTATTAGTTTGTTAAACATTTTTTGCTTAACTTTTTTCTTTTGTCAAAATCAAAAAGTTCACTTGTTTCGATTTTATGTAAACTTACGAGGGCGGTGACAAAACTAGCCGACCTAACAAAGAACACACAAAAAAGTTGAAAAAATGTTTCTTTATTTTCCAACATAACCTCCTCTTAGCTCGATTCACTTTTTCCAGCGATTAGCAATAGCTTTTACACTCAAATTATAGTGAGAACTATCAAACTCCCTAAAATAGCCATCAACCGCAGACTTCACCTCTTCATTGTAGGCAAATATTTTACCACCGAGCCACTTTTTCAAGTTTGGAAATAGAAAATAGTCCAGGGGAACTAAATCAGGCGAATAAGCTGCGTAATAAAGCAATCCGAACTTTAATTCAATAATTTTCTTCATGGCAATACTGTATGTGTGAACTGTAGCATTTTCATTGTGAAACAACATTTTCTTTTTTGCCAAATGCGGCCTTTTTCCATAAATTCACTACCTAAATGCAGCAATAAATTAACATAAAATTCGCCGTTGACGGCTTTTCCTTTCTGAAGATAATCAATAAAAAATAATCCCATGCGCATCCCATAAAACAGACGCCATGACTTTGCCTGCAGATGAACCGTCTTCGCCTTCTTTGGACACGATTCTCCCATTCCAGTCCACTTTTTTGGCTGTTCATTTGTCTCAAGTGTGTCATCCATGGTTACAAATCGACGCAAAAATGCGGCTTTATTGCGGTAAAACATCGCCAAACCAAACTCTACTGAAACATATTCACGATGCTGTTTTCGCTCTACTGAAAGCAAGCGCGGCACCCATCTTGCGCACAGCTTTCTCATCTTTAAATCTTCAGTCAATATTAGACATAGCACTTTTTCAAATGTTTATCATTTCAGCCAGAACACACACTTTCAGCCGACGATCATCCAATACCATTTTATGGATTTTCTTAACCGTGTCTGGCGTGGACACCTTAATTGGTCGACCACTACTGTACCCAATATTTTGCAGTCATAAATGAAAGAATAGACTCCCCCAGAGTAGAACCTATCTCGTCTTTAATATTGATTAGACTGAGATCTTTCAACTGGAATATATTGAATTACATAATGGTGTCCAATTTTTTCCATGCTTACAAATTCACTGAGATCGTTTACTTTTGTTGGCTCAAATAAAAATACTAAACAACGTGGAGCCTTGAAACTTAAAACATATATTTTATAAGGTTATCACTTTTTACTAAAATAATTTTTGTCAAACTATTGGCACCGTCTAGTTTTGGGAACGCCCTCGTGCATCTTTTACAGGTGATACAAATAAATTAATCGCTCGTTGTGTAGTTAATGGCGTCTCCTTTTATCAACAGTGGAATTACATATCGCTCAGTGCGCCAATATTCGGATTCATTTATCAACGTAGTCTCCTTCACAGTTGCAATCAGTCAAATACTGTTCTAATATTACATGGTATTTTTTATAGAAGATTTTGTTAGGATCCTCGAAACGTCCTCAGGTAACGGCAATGGCTTCTTCCAGCTGATCTAATTTTTTTCCCCCTGGAGGGTCCCTTTGAAATTTGCAGACCAATAATAGGAATTGAGAGTCAGATGACGAAAATATGTTAGATAAGGGCAGTAATTAGAACTATAATTCATGTAATTTTGCTTTGTATTTATTGACTTGTGAAGCGGCGAATTATCTTGGGGGAAGGGCACTTTTTCTTCGCTATTTGGAGACGTTTTTGTTTCTTCTTCGTTTTATCCTTGAAGCAATTCAATTATCAGTGATCCTGTGTTTTTTTTTTCAAAGTAATGGATGAATGGTGTACCAAAATTCGGAGCCCTTAATTTTACCGGCCTACTGTTACGATTTAGTCAGTTTGAGCGGCTTTCACCAGAACTTTTTCACTCACTAAATCTCTCTAAACTAAATGCTCAACCAATTGTCTCAAGCAGATTTTTTCTTGTTTGTTTTCTGCGACAATGAGGACTTCCACCGATAGTCTCAAACAATTGATTATTTGGGCATTCAACTCAATGAATTTGTGAATCGTTTTCACAGCCAGTGGCTTCTTTCTTTCCACCATATCAAAAATAAATCGCATGGTCAAAGTTTTTCGATGTCTATCAGAGCGGTTGATAGGCTTAAAGCGCAGATTTTGAAGCTGCCCCTTTCTGAGTGGAAAAAGGGTTTCACTAGTTAGTTCGAATCATCATGAAGAGAGGTTTGGCAAGCAGTAAAACCATTTTCGATAACATTTGTTTGAATTTGTCTATACCAAAATATAAAAGGTAAAGCCCGTATTCGGTCTAAACACACCGCTAGAAAAATCCACCTTTTTCAGCATTTTTCTGACAGATTTTCCATTTCTTCGCTAGTATAGTTGTATAGTTCCCGAAAAAAAACTTTCTTATATAGCTTCTGGAGATGTAAAAGGAAGATATTTATCTGTGTCTCGTCATATGTTAACTTGAAATTAATATTTATTGAAGCTGCGTTGTTGTTAAGTGTTCTCTTTAATGTAAAATGTATACGAATATATAAAGTAATGCAATTCTTAGACTGCCTAAAAATAGGCTCCACTTATGCTCAAATCTTATTAATATCAAAATGTATGCTATGAATTTAAAACAAAAAATCCTTTTTTCATTGTGTTTAGATTTGCCGTCACTGTCGTGAAAAACCCTTTTTCTCCAACGAAAAAAAAAAAACAAAATATATATTAAAACGCAGTCAAGATGAAATAAAAGTGTCAACTCATTTGATTTGTGCAAAAAAAAAATAGACACATTTCAACTTAGAATAGTACAGATGGGATTTTGTTCTTGTCTGTGACTTAATAAATATGCAAATGCTCCTGACTGTATGTTAAACATTTAAACAAATTTCTCGCTTGTCATCCTAGAGGAGTACGGGAATAACAGAGAACAAACCGTAAGGCTTTTGGTGTCGTTCACACTCACACACCATCACATGTTTACAAAATTTGTGTTTCGTATACCCAACTGAATTGTTATTGGCTTTTTGAGGCAGGAAAGAGAAAAGCGGGCCAGTGGCAGAAAGGAAAGGACAGGACAGAAAGGACAGAATTTAAAATTTATAACTTTAAAGGTTAAACAATATTCAGCAAAACTATATGTTTCACAAAATGCAAGAGACGATGTATTTTTTTCTGTTCCCGGGAAAAGTGGATAATAGCTTCACGCACGACTAAACTCTCCGGCAATGAACAAACACATGATGAAGGGCCTTCTCTCGGCCAGTCACAGTAGTAGCCGTTTTGTTCTATATTCGCATAAATGTTGGCATGTAAGTCCCAATATGTCCGTCCTCATATGCAAATGTTATACATTTAAACTTTCAAATTACACACCAGATATCCTTATGCACACACGCAAGCACACAGACAGGAATACATTGGTGGCAAACCTAGGATTTCCTTGTTGGCTTTCCAATTACAAGCATTGGCTGGGCAAAGGCTGTTGTCCATGGAGTGAGCGTAAAACAAAAGACTTTGATTCCCTCTCTCTCTCTTACGGTTGTAGACTACGACCGAGTTTGTGTAATTTATGTCCTTTTTCATTTATTGTTTTTTCTTTTGTTGTTGTCCATTTCATTCAAATACTAAAAGTTTACAGTACCGCTCACACGTAGAATTGTGGACAACAGACAAGACGGAAGAGTTTCGGGCTGTTAGAGATAATTCCAGCTCCATGACTAAGGATTTCAGTTATAGCATAAATTGTTAGGGTTTTTGATTTTGATTTTTATGGGATGTTTTCTAAAGAAGTAATTAATTTTGTAAAACAGTTCAAATAAACAACTGAAGCAAACAGGAGAGAGTGAGAGAAACGTGCTGTAATGATTGGAATAAGGAAACACTTGCTTAAAATTCAATTTCTAGTTTTAATTTAGAAACGTTTTTATTAAAGCGGCTCTAAATAAAGTTGAAGCTATCGGAAGAGCTTTTATGCTCTTGGAGACACAACACCACTTGTTTGGAGGCAATACTCTTCTACTTCTAACTTCCAGGCTGATATTCGTTTTGTTGACGATGTCGGCGATATCTATAAAATCATCAGCGTTCCAAATGTGTCAAATAATGTTCCACATATCGTTCCAAACGACTAGATTCTCTTTTCATCGTAACAAAAAAAAAAGTTTTGTTCTTGTTTGCATCCAAATCTACATCTAACTGATCTTTTTTCAATGATTTAGAAGGCTGCATTAACATTTCGCAGTGTATGCAAGTTTTATTTGGTTTTTGTTAAAGATTGTTTCAGTTATGTTCACTAAATTTTACGGCGAAATTTTATGCTTGACATAGTTGATTTTTTTTTGGCCGATAGAGGGCTTTGTCATTAAATTGCTTGTTTATCCCGTAGAGGCACTTGTTTCCGAGTAATACCCTTTTGCCAATTCATAGGCTGACATTAGTTAATTTGTTGACGGTGGGGCTGTCCATCCATCCATCATTCCAAAATTATGGATGCAAAAGTTAACACAGTGTCCCACTTCGTTTGCCGCTTACAGTCAAAGCCACTATTGTTACCTTTTTCCCTTCGTCTGGAAAGACTGCAGTAACATCTCGAACGACGATGTGAATTTCATCAGCACATGGAAAGAGAGAACATGTAGGTTTGGTAAAAGATGATGTCAGATCAGATTTCAGATCAACTTTCCCCATTATCTTCATAAGTAAGATTCTTATGAAGAATCGGTAAGATTCTTCCCATCTTTACTAGCTTTACTAGGCATATCAATTTGACAAGAACACCGAATTCAACAACCACCATCTCAAATAGTTTTTACCAAATCGCGCAGTCGAAAGCAGCTTTGTTGCCGACAAAAAGGTTATACTTGTTGATCTCTTTTTCTTGGGTTTCCTCCAGGAAATGTTGTAGTGTAAAAACCTGGTCGATTAGCGATTTACAAGATCTAAAGCCACTTTGAGAAAGTTCAATCAAGTGGTATGGGAAGAATTCAACAAGCCCTTATTTGCGATGAATATAATAAACACAAAACATAAACCGCTTAGATTTTAGTTTCAGGACATTAATTTATTTAGTCAAATCATGTTTAAGAACCGACACATAATTAATGTCAGCTCACCATCACCGGCCTTAAATAGTTTTTGTAGTTTTTAGACCTCGATATCGTTATTCGGACACCATTTTGGCTCATTGGTGAGTTATACGTAGTGGGAGACATGTGCCTACTGTTTAGACATTTTTACCGAGTAGACGGCAAAAGTACAGCAAATAAAAGAAAAAATTTGATAAATAAATTCAATAAAATGTATTGTAGGATTTAAAACAAAGCGGATTTTCTTTAAATTATTGTTTATCAATTGAAAAAGCTATACTAATAATACTACCAGTACTAATTGAAGCTATGTTTTGTCGCTTTCAAAAGCAACCGATTTCATCAGAATTTGTTATAATTTTGCTTACCATTATGGAATGTTTCTAGAAAGAAATGCACTAAATTTTTATCCGGCCCGATCATTTATAAACTAGTTTTATGTTATCGACCATGATAGTATTGGATTTTTTCGAACATTCCTTTACGCATTTCTGTTTTTAGGGATCACTGAAAGGGATCTTCTCTGTAGCTTGAGATGACTCGGAATGCCAAGACGATAGTCGCGTAATGAAAAATATGTGGTTGTACCAAGAATCGAACCCATCATCACATACATTGTAGTCGCGTATAATAACATTCGTCCCACGATGGGAATATGATCCTAAATTTGTGTAAGTTCCAGGATCAATTTATGAGCTCTAATAAAGTCTAATATTCATTATCAATGTAGGAAAGCAGATATTAAAACAATTATGACTTCTGTGAAACAGAAAAACGTAAAGAAACCATAGACATTCAGATTGGAAAAACTTGGACTCAAAGATACACCTCTCAGAGATTCATCTTCATCTTTTTTATCTTTTTTAAGTAGATGTAATGATTTTGTTTTAAGAAACTCAACACAGCACACAGAAATTTACTGACTTTTGGCTGCTGCAACGATTTTCCAAAAAAGGCGTGACACATCCCACTTTTTGTAAGAAAACATTGATTTCTATACCACCAGCACAAGCACCATAGCTCATTTCCCTTACCTACTCTTAACCTAATGTAGCCTATGACAATTTCACTATTTATATAAATAAATTGATAAATTTTTGCGATGATCAGCGGGTTGCTTTGGCCATTACAACTACGGTCCGGCCCCGCTTTCAAACTGCAGAAATCCTTCAGTTTCATTTGTTATTCGATAATGAAGGGTGTCCCAACAAGAACGCAAGACAGTCAATGGTGTTCGGTATCATGAAATGATAACTAGTTTTTTTGTGCCTAGAATTGAAGAAATGAATGTGGAGGGCATGTGGTTTCAACAAGATAATTTCATGTCATACAGCCAGAGAAACAATTCAATTGTTGCATTAGTCATTTCCCGTTCGTTTTGGAGACAAAAATTGGCCGCCTACATCGTGCGATTTAACACCATTAGACTTTTTTCTTTGGGGTTTTTTGAAGTCGATGCTTTGCGCGAATAATGCGGCGACGATTCAAGTCTTAAAAGAGGAAATTGGACGCTGCATTAATGAAATACCGCAGTATTTATGCAAAGCGAACATTGAAAATTTCGTTAAAAGATCGCGTGTGTGCCAGCAAAGCCGCGGCAGCCACCTGCCCGATGTGTTGTTCCAGATATAACCTCATTCTGTCTGCTTTACGATATAATAAAGTGTCACGATTTTTTTTTTTTTAAATATCTGTGTTTTGTGTAAAATTTAAATCTTGCATTCTTGTTGGGACACCCTTTATAATCAAATCCATCGCGTCATTTATTAACAATTTCGCGCTGATAGTTATTGTTTGCTATTCTGAATGCTATAGATTTACGTTAGTTGGTGTTTAGGGAATGTACTGATTTCCATGCCGCTACACTACTGAGCCTATTTCCATAAAACGAATCACTCAATTCATGCGTCAGGTAAACGAACAACTAATCATTTTCGACTTTGGAGTTCGAATAGATTTTCTGTTTGAAGAGCTTTTATTTTTATTGACGTGAGTTACGATATTGTTGAAAAAAAATCTATAAAGGCAACATGGTTTTTTGAAAACGTTGAAATTCGAAAACGTTGAAAACGTTGTAAAAATCGTATTCCCAAGGCTTTCGTTCGTAGCCGATTCATTCATGTACCGACCGATTCATTTATGAATGTTTTATAGAAACATTTTACCAATTTGTAGATTTACAAAAAACGATTTGTTTGAAAGTCAAAAAATTAAAATTTTATGAAAAACAACGATTTTTTTGAGCTTAACGAAACTAAAGAGTGACTCTTAAAACCGAACTGTCCACCATAGTTTGATATGAACTGACTGATAAGTATAGCCTAATCCGATACAGCCTAATCTTATTAGATTTATTAGTTACTTGAACTCTCATACTGTTCATTTGCATGAGGAGATAATCGTCGTTTAAAGAAAAACGTATTATTGTATAGGGAGTTGAACCCGTGTCGTGGTCTTTCACAGTGAGTCTGAAAATAGGAGTGCTTATAAACTCACTGAATGTAATAAACTTCCTATTCATGGAATGCAAGGAAGAATTGCTTACTGAGATAATCGTCGTTTAAAGAAAAACGTATTATTGTATAGGGAGTTGAACCCGTGTCGTGGTCTTTCACAGTGAGTCTGAAAATAGGAGTGCTTATAAACTCACTGAATGTAATAAGCTTCCCAGTAATGAAATGTAAGGAGGAATTACATGGAATTGCATAAGGAGGTAATCGTCGTTACGAAAAATGTATTGTTATATAGGGAGTTGAACCCGTGTCGTGGTCTTTCACAGTGAGTCTGAAAATAGGAGTGTCTATAAACTCACCGGATGTAATAAACTTTCTATTCATGGAATGCAAGGAGGAATTGCATGGAATTGCATAATGAAATAATCGTCGTTTAAAGAAAAACGTATTATTGTATAGAGAGTTGAACCCGTGTCGTGGTCTTTCACAGTGAGTCTGAAAATAGGAGCGCTTATAAACTCACTGAATGTAATAAGCTTCCCATTAATGAAATGCAAGGAGGAATTGCATGGAATTGTATAAGCAGGTAATCGTCGTTACGAAAAATGTATTGTTATATAGGGAGTTGAACCCGCGTCCTGGTCTTTCACAGCGAGTCTGAAAATATGAGTGAGCTTCTCATTTCTGGAACCCAATTTATTTTTTTTATAGCCTAATATGGTATTACAATTAAATTCACATTGATATCGTCATAAATTTGGCTGAATTTGGTCTCTGTAAATTGTGACGACAATTTTCTATAATTATTTTATTTAATATTTTCCATTGCATACTTTTTTAACTACTATAGGTACAATAGAAGTATACTTTCAGGCTTGTTTTACACATTCCCTTGTATTTCATCTCTTTTGCTATCTTTTTTTATTATGATTTTCTTTAGTGTTATTCAGCACTGCTCTATTTTTTTGGAACATGAATCTTCTCGAGTCAAAGTTCATTGTAAATCGCAAAGTTATTATGTTAAAATTGTAAAGAACCCTGCCATATTTTTTGAGACAATATTGCCAACACGGTGTCAGTGTTGATGTTGTTGTTATCATCATTGTCGTTGTCGTCAGCGTTGTTTGTTACTTAACTTCCGTTTAGTTTTCACACCTTTTTCCTTTTCCCCTCCCATCGCCCGCCCATGCTTCCTTCCTTTCTGTCATTTACCCCCTTCCTTAAATGACATAAACATCCTGCCCGGTTGGTTGACTGCCTGGCGGGCTATAAGCCTATATAAAATTGTAGGCGAAAGAGGTAAAGCGAAGGAAAATTGTTTGTGCTTCATGGCTCATACACTTTTGGTGGCCATCTTCACTGGCACGGTACACGGATCCATGTTTCCATGGACGTATTTGTAAATGGGTGTTAACCTCCCCCCAAACGACCCACGCTAACACACTGGCTTACGTTAAAGTCATGGAGGAAGTAGAGTAAAAGTTTAAAATTTTGTTTACTTTTGTAATGATAGTATTTCGAGGCGGCGAATAAAGGAAACGGCAAACATTGTTTGTTTATTGTATAAAGTTGCCAAAAGAGGATTTTAAAATACTGTAATTGTTTTTACAGTCATGTGGGTATACACTTACACACATACCAATGTTTGTATGAGTTTGTGTGTGCGCGTGGAAAGGAAGATTGTGAGACTACATTTTTTTTTGGTAAAGGGTCCTTCGCTGAAAACGCAATATAATTAGTAAAGGAACAGTCCAAACATTCGCCTTTTTATAGTGGAAAAAAATTATAATAAATTATAATAAAATGTCTTTCTTTTAATATGGAATTTTCGAAATTATTGTTTTTTTTTATGACACAGGCAATTCTATTTTATTTCTTTTTTTCCGACATGTTTTGAATTTTTCCTTTTTTTGTTAAAATTTCAATTATTGAATCGCAGATAGAATATTTCCACAAGAAATCAAAATTTTACTTTTAATAATAAAGTTTATTTCAAAAATAAACTTGCTTTTATATTACGTCCATTAAGAAAAAATAAGTAAAATAAAGAAAAATATGTTTATTAAAAATTTTTATTTATTAAATTATCCGAAATTATTTATCAACATGTAGGAGAATAAATTAAATAAAAAACCAAATAGAACTAAAATATATGTAAAACGAATAGTATACCAGATTTGAGAAGGAATGAGTAGCCCGCTGGAACATTTTCATCCATCCAACATTCCCCAGCCAATACAATTGCAGTATTTTGATGCACATGACGACGTCGATGTCGGTGTAAAGCTCATGATTCATACTCTCTCCAATTAATCGCTAGATACTCTCCACTAATTGTGATGATCCAGTATATTTTTTTTTATAGAATGTTTTGCTCTTGAAGACTTCTCACAGTGGCTTAACAGCTGCAATCATTCCAAAGATTTTTCGTCGTATAGCAAAAGAGAAATATTTAGCGTCTGAATTTTTGTTTTTCGATACTCTATCAAAACCACTTACTTGGTTGGTAATAATACACCTGTTGGCAATCAGCATTGTTTTCGTTATCTCTAAAGTGACATTATTCAATCTAAAGTTATAGTTGTCATTTTTTCACCCATTCTCAATGCTTGAGACAGCTGCAGTAACATCTCGCAATGATGCCCATATCAGTAGCAAACACAAGTAAAGTATTGCTCTAAACTGAAGATGGCACCAGTCATGTTTATTGCGTGCGTATGAGGTGCGTTAATCTCAATAGTGTATTGACGAGGTCACGCGATATGTTGTCGCCACTGCGAAAAGTTAGCCTAGTGCAGCTAGCTTGAAGGAAACTCCATTTGTGTTCACATTTCTATTCATTGCATGTGCGCTTTAATCGGAAGACCCTTTTGCTACCATTTAGGGACGACAAGTAAAGTTCAGATGTTGTTGTTTTTGTTGTTGCTGCCAGTGTTGGGATTGTTGTTATTGGTGTGATTATTGTTGTTGTTATTTGCTACTATATGGATGTGAAAGTGTAAACAATTTGTGCTGTTATAATGTCTGACTTTTTGTTTACATTTATGTTGTGTAAACATTATGCTCTTTTCATTCGGCTCCCCCTGCTCCCTGCCCCCTGTCCCATTTGTTGCTGGTCCTGTGACCCTTCCTGTCTTTCCTTATTTCTACTTTTTGGCCATGTTTTATTTGAAAAGGGTATCTATCTCCCAACGTCCCCA
>JAHXMU010036127.1:0-17423 GCA_019455685.1 Philornis downsi
ACAAAGTTTTGAACTGTTTTCCTCGAAAGTCCGTCCATGGCCATTAAACGTCTCAACAATTTAAACTTCTGAGACGCAGTAGAGAACATGAAATGTATTTTTAGCTTCAGCAACATAAGGAAGTGCAATTGTTTAAAATTAATTTGGGCAAAAAATTAAGTTTCATATGAGGACGATGAGAAACATCGTGTTTGGGCGATTATTTCAAAAGATTTATATAGATTTCTTTTAAAGGCAACTTTAAAAATTGGGTGCAAAATAAATTTTGCTGACGCAAATTAGAATTAGAAAAAAGAAATGCATTAAAGAAAATATGGCAATGACTAAACTTTATTAACGAAGTTTTAACGATTTTTTGATGATAAAGAATTGTCTTATTTACTTAAATAATTTCCAATAAAATTTTTTAATTCATTTAGTCATACGAGTACCTCAACAGTTGCTAAAAGTCACGCTCTGTCAAAAAAATTATAACCAAATGATACAAAACCTACTAAATAACGTAATGTGGCGTAAGATATCTGTAGGAATTTGAAATAAATTCAACGAAAACGTCTTAGAAAATATCAAATTCAAAGAAATTGTTAACATGATGTAAATGCTTTCTGATCAGGCGGTTACAAAAATTTCAAAACACACTTTAAAAAATACAGTTTATCTAAACTATTTTGTATATTTTTTTCACTGAATTCCATCGAGGTACACTGATTTACACTGAATTATAAAGGGTGTCCCAACAAGAACGGAAGATTTAAATTTTAAATAAAACACAGATATTTAAAAAAAAAAATCGGTCCAATGATTCTTCCAGCCCAAAATCTACAATCGAATTGAGGTGGATGGAGTTTGAGTGACATCATCACGTACAGCTGCGGCATTTTCGGTCGATCGACCTGGTCGAAGGCGCGTCGTTGTCTTTACATCACTAACAGACCCAATTTTGGCAAATTTAGCCATTAATCTCTTTACATTTGACTCTTTTAGAGCATTATTACGACCCCAAATTGATCGCAATTTGCGAACTGTAGACGCAAAACTTTCACCACTTTTGTAAAACAATTTCACAATGAGAATGCGTTGTTCATTCGTGTAGCGCTCCATTTTTACTAACCTCGTACCTTCTACTAGCAAACAATAACAATTGTTCAAATGTCAAACAATGACACTTCGAATGGCGCCAAATTTAAATCTTGCGTTTTTGTTGGGACACCCTTTATGTAGGTTTTCAATGATGTACACTCAATTTCATTGAATTTCAATAATTTACATTGCATTAAACAGCTTCAAGACAATTTAATTGTAAATACTTAGTATCAATAGCAATAGCTTGGCGTAAAGACCACTTTAACTTACAATGCAATTGTCCACAGTCCAGTGAACAGAAATTTCGTTGTTAAAATATGTAATAACTTCCGCTATTATTTCGCCTGCCGTCCTCGAATTTAAATTGTAATAAACGAGTAGCGTGAAAAATTTATTTTTCCAACATCCTTTACACGAAATCCCTCGTAAGTATTTACTAAGGTTTCAATTCAGATCTTTTAGAGCTTAAATCGCCAAAAGAACCTTAGTTTGTGTAAATTTCCTTCACTTTTTCTATAGTCGCCGCATTCATCAACATTGGTGCCCAGTACGACCCATTTTAAAATCAACCAACCGTTAATAAATGATTGCTTTCAATCGGGATAAGCGCCATAAGACTTTTCAAGCCATTGTTGAGTATGAACTGTATTTATCCCATCAAAAAGCAATGTTTAAACAACACATGAAATTCGTTTTTTTTTCACTGGATGTAAAAATATAAAAGTATAACAAAACACGAAAACAAATTTTCTTGCATCCCATAAATGAGATATGGGAGAGCTTCTCACATTCGCAGAGCTCACACGCATTCTATTTTTTAACTCACTCAACCTATATTTTACGGACATTTTGAAAGCATTTATCAGTTTGAAATGCATTTACAAGTCTTATCGATTACTCGACTACTCGAAGTGTTCGTCAGACACGTCGAGGTGACTGCCACTTAAATAATGATGTGACTCTATGGGCTACTGAACCCTCGATCATGAAAATGATAAATAACACTTCAGATGACAGGTATTTAACAGCTGAAAGCCTTGCCAGACCGGTCGTTTTGAAACTACTATTTTTAAAATGATAATTTGAAACATCGTTTGTAGCTAGGCAAATAGTCATAAGCATAACATTATTACAGAAATTCACAAAAAAAATATCAAAGTTTCAGAAAAGATCTGTAAAAATATAATAAAAAAAACGAACTGTACTTTTAGGGCTATAATATCATATTTTGACGAAATTTTGAAGTATTTTGGCGATATTAAACAATTAATTTGGCGGTGAAGCTATAAAATAATCTGATAACGCTGCTTGGGAGTTATTTAAGCACACTCCCCCTCCGACTTAATACATATGTTCTTAGCTTCATACCTTTCATTTAGTTGTGCCAACTTTACTCAGTTTGAAGCATGTTAATTGCTTGTCATAGTAGGATCTCGCATCTCTTTTGGTATCTCCCACCCAAATTGGTTGTTTTTTTTTTTCGAAATTCAGTCTCCTATAATTTAGTTAATTATAATAGTAACTTACACTAATAATAAACAACTACTGATATTTGTCCATTACATTTATTTATAGAGTTTGGCAAAACTTGATAAAAAAAATTGATGAAATATATATTCCCCTTCCGGTAGCTCCTTTACAAATGATCGATTCAACGCAGACATTCTTTGTTTCATATCTCTCAAACAGTTATACTGAATTCAGTCAAATTTGTCATCCGTCAAGCGTTTGGTTAGTTAAACCTCGAAAATGAAAATAGAAGGCATTGCCACGCCTCTTTTAGTATCTCTCGTACAAACTGTTCAATTTATTGAAATTTTATTTTCAGCCGTAATCCATAACTAACATACTAATTAGTCGTTTTAATAGAAATCAGTGGTCCTCCTATATTTTCTTAGCAGAATATGACTTCAAAAAGAGATAATTTTGATCCTTTTAATGTGCATTGATTCAGATAATTTTTTTTGATAAGAGTTTTAAAGCTTGAAAGTAGTTCACCTGACTAAAATTTCTGTACTGGTTTGCAATGCTATAGGTACACTACTACAATTAATTTGAAATAAATCATTTTTAAATTTGATTAAATTCTACCTTAGACAAATTTCTGATAATAATTCATATAATACCAATACCTTCTTACTCTACCAAATAAAACATAATCAATTGCGAATAAATAGAGATTTTTTTTGCCAACCTGTGATATAAATCTTTTCTACATAAACCATGCAAACATATAAGCCCTTATCGAATAAACCATCGACAAAGGGTCATAATTCATATTTAGTCAACTCCTAAAAAGTTCAAATCACAAAAAGAGAGTGAATGAGAGAAGGAGAGATAAATACTCTTGCACAGAAAGAGGCCGAGGCCAAGCAAAGGCAAGGATGACTCAATAAATCTTTAAATGTAAATTTCTCTTCTTTTTTCGTATGTCTATGCGTGTGTGTGTGTGTGTGTGTGTGTGTGTAAATTATGTAAAATTAATAATGTGTGTATGAAGAAAATATACATAAATCGTAGGTTACCAAAACTTCGAGCACAGGAAGATGCACAAAGGCTAAGAATACAAAAATTTTTATGAATTTATATCCTTATCGAAGCAAGGAAAATGAGGAGGGGTTATAATGTGCGGAATTTCTCTCTCATGTGTGTCATTATGGCAGAGGTTATGGGCTGGAAGAAGAGTTTTACTAAATGCCTTAGGCTAAATATTTAACCTCTAACAACATAAATATTAAACTTTTCACAAGGTTCTGTTTTTCCATGCAGAGCCTTAAGGCAAATAAAACTTGCCAAGAATTCTGTTCATATTTTTTTTTTTTGTTTGGAGTTTCCTTTGTCTTTGAAATAGGTAGAACAAAGTTTACAACCAAAGTTTGTCAGTGCAATTTTTATTTTCGCTTCATTTTCAAAAGTCTTGTCGTTGTTGTTGTTTTTTAGGTTAAATTGCAATTTTTTCTTATCCACCATCACATATAATTTGCTCATATTTAAAATACCCCCACACTTGGTTTTATTAGTTTAACTTGGTTATTTTTTTTTTTTTTTTTTTTGCACTCGCTTGTATGTCTGTAAATTTTCCACTAGATTACAATAAATAAAATTAACAAATTTTACAGAAAATGGATAATATTTTCCTCGGACAGATATCTACTAAGCAAATCGCACGTCCCATTATGTGGGGGCAGCAGCATAAACAAAATGCATTAAATGCGATTACAGCACATTTCCTCATCATCATCATCGTCGTCAGCGTTCATCGTTGTCGTCCAACTATAGTCTATGATAGACAACAACTAACCCATGTCGCACTCGAGGCTTCCTACCTTTTCGGAGTCGAAATTATACGCTCCACTCTGCTGCTCCGTATGAATGAATAACTGACTGACTGTCTGAATGAATGAGTGAATGAATGAATGTTGCAAACAATGTCTATCATTTGTTTGATGTGTCGTTGTTGCTGTCGCATTCACTGTTGTTGTCGTTGTTGTTGCTGTTGTTGTCGCTAGTAGTGTTTGCCTTCTAGACAGACATCTCGGTCGTTATGTTATCTCCATAGCCGGCATTACAAATCCCATCTTGTATCAAACAAACCATTATGGCCCGCCTACGCTGGAACATGCTTTGGCAAATGTCTCCCATGTCGACGGTGACTCCATGTGTCTATTTGTCTGTCTATCGGTCTGCCGTTCGAAAATGACATACTCCCAAAAGTTATATATTTCGTTGACTTGACAAATATGGCAACAAATTGACAGATATTTACTTATATACTACAGCTCTTCAAAGATAATGACAAACTATGTATATGCATTGCAAAATTTCTGATGGCAAATTGTTGATAAATAAGAGTTTAATAAGATTACAAGTTTTATATTAAAGAAAATGTAAAATAGTTAAAGACGAATGTTGACACATCTGTTCGGTTCTAAAAATTGAGATTCAAGAGAAAGTTCGATAATCGAATAAGACATGTAAAGAATTAGAAAAAACCAAGGAGTTTCACAGTGAGAATTAATTCTAAAGGAGAATTTTATGTATCAACAACCAACAGTTTTCATAACGATTATCTTAAAATCGACTATATATTGTTCAATTATTCTTAATTTTGTTCACTTATATAGAAAATTCTGTGCCGTTTCAAAAAGGTCGTAAAAAACTATAAAACATTCAGCGTGTTCCACGCCAAAATATGTACGAGATATGATCAAAAAATATCCGTTATATTCAAATTTTTCAAAAAGTATTTATTTATTCATCAATAACAACTATCTTGTCTTCTTCAAAGTAATCTCCCTCAGATATAATACACTTATGCCAGCGTTTTTTTCAATCCTCAAACACGCTTTTTGGTATCGCCAACAGCTCCTGTTTTCGATATTTCTTTTATCTTCTCAATCGTAGCAAAATGCTTTCCTTTCATCGATGTCTTCAGATTTGGGAAGAGGAAAAAGTCAGCGGAGGCCAAATCCGGTGAATACGGTGGTTTAGGCATGATTTCGGTTTTGTTTTTGGCCAAAAACTCACGCACAAGCATCGATGTGTGAGTTGGTGCGTTATCATGGTGCAAATCCATGATTGGTTTTTCTACAATTCTGTGCGTTTCGAACGGATTGCTTCGCGCAAACGGCGCATAACTTCAAGGTAGTATTCCTTATTGACCGTACGACTTTGTAGCAAGAATTCATGATGCACCACACCGGGGTGCAAAACCTTCACATTTAACCGAACTTGACGAACTTGAACTTTTTCGGTCTTGGCTCTTCTTGACGCTTCCATTGGGATGATTGGGCTTTGGTTTCAATGTCATAACCATAAACCCATGATTCGTCACCAGTTATGATCTTTTTGAGGAAATCTGGATCGTCGTTGACGACGTTCAACAGCTCCTGAGCGATGTCCATGCGACGTTGTTTTTGTTCAAAATTTAGCAATTTTGGAACAATCTTCGCTGCCGCACGTTTCATGCCTAAAACATCCGTAAGAATTGCTTGGCATGATCCGAACGATATGCCAACATCATCAGCAACCTCTCTAATAATGATTCGATGATTATCCAAAATCATTTTCTTCACTGCTTCAATGTTTTCATCGGTTGTTGACGTGCTCGGGCGACCAGGACGAACATCGTCATTGACATCTTCTCGGTTTTCCTTAAACCTCATTGTAGACTCGAAAAACGCCACAGTCAACATTTCAAATGTCCTTGCAATTTAATTTCATTTTTTACACAAAACTTAATACAGTTTCTTTGATCCATTTTTTCGAATAGTAAAGAATCGAAGAGAACGCCAAAACACGGCTAACCTTTTTATCTGTCAAAAACAAACTGTCAAAAACAAAATGGCTGATATTGTCAAAATATATAACAGACAAGTGTACAAACATAACAACATAAAAAATGCGAAAATCGAACATACGTAACTCACGAAATTTGAAAATAACGGTTATTTTTGATTACACCTCGTATATATATATAGGCAAAAATATAAATGTACCCCTAATGACACGTAAACAAAATATAAGGAGGAACGAAATGGCAAAGTATATATCCTGAAAGCCCTGCTACTGGACTTCAATTAAAAGTCTGTAGGTCTGCCAGTCGCATTCCATCCTTCTTCCATAATACCACATGATGAGATTGAAGGCCACAACATTGCACAAAACTTCTGTTCTGTAAATCAAATTTCAACTTATCAACTAATCGACTAGTCGACAGCTAGTCGGCTTCTGTATTGTGAAAAATAAAAAAAAAATCAACTCTTATGTTGTAAAGTAGACCTTTGTTATCGACTTTTACATAATTTTTTATCGTCAGATCTGCTAAATATAGCTTTTCGTAAAATGTTAAAGGTTTTTGTAGCAAATATTTAATAATATTAAATATTTATTATTTATTTAAATATTTATAGTTGTGAAAAATCAGGTTTTAAAACTAAACACCAGGTGGGCTGCATTTGAGATTTTCAGTAAAATTCGATAATATTTTTACGAATATTTGCAATTTAATTTAGCAAAGAAAGAAAAATATAGTTGTTTGAAAAGACGCAAAGCGAATAAGAAAGCCTGGTTTGGCTGCTCGTCCTTTGTAAGAAAGGAATATATAAATATATTAGTGCTAATTATCTGCTGGACGCCACGTAATAGAATCGGGGCAAGATTTGTGTCTAATATTTCTTTGAAGGGAATAAGTAAGAAGCAGTATTATTAAATTTCTCAGAAGAAATCTAAAATTGAACAAGGAAGCATGATTTTACAAGCCTTGTAATCGTTTTCTGTAATACGTACTGAATTTAAGGGAAATCGTACAAGACGCATTGCAATTAAGTAATGATTTTTGATATTTTAGATGTTTATGTTCATTGAATTTTATGAAAGTTTGGGTTATGGTCCAGATTGACTTTGCCATAAAATGACGAAAGTTTAACGAAACGAAATTGTGTCGAAAAAAAAAATATCGGGAATTGGTAAATAAAACACAAAATATTATGTTTATTATTCATTCAAATTTTCTGTATCGGAATTATACACTTAGGCCGATGTATACTGCGATCATCAAAACCTATTTCAAAGGCATTTTCCGAATTCTCTTTTATATCTTCTATTGACTAAAAACGGGTGCCCAGAAATGGTAATCTGTAATTTGGAAAAAAGAAAATGTTCGGCCAGAACGATGTCAGGTAAATGCAATGACATTTGTTCAATTTTGAATCAAAAATTGTTTCAAAATGATAGCTTCGTGGTGCAAAATTCATAAGTTTTCTTTCCACAAATCTGGCCTTTTTCAACGAATTTGCTCTCTCAACCCTCTTATAACACCTAACTAATTTGTTCTCTCAGACACTGCATAATGTCCACATAATCCTTATTTACCGTCTCTCTGTCAATAAACTTCGGAATGGCGCCTTTAAACTGAACCAAAACCAAAAAGACAAAGGCAAGGATCAGAAATCACGGCAATGTTGCCTATTTTCCTTGATTATCGCGGTAGTAAAGATTTGTTAACGCTTATAAATACATATTTCTAATGGCCAGATAATTTGCTGTCTTAAACACCGCATAACGTCCAGATAATCTTTATTTACCATCTTCTGGTAAGAATTCCGATTCCAAACCTGTCAATAATCTTCTCAATGGCTTCTTCCAATTGGGTCAAAACTGAAAAGACAAAGACAGGGGTGAGAACTCAATGTAATGTTGACCGTTTTCCTTGACTATCGCAGTAATAAAGACTTGTCAACGGTTATAAATACATTTTTCCAACGGCAACCGCATAACGTCCAGATAATCTTTATTTACTGCCTGACCTCCTGATACAAATTCCGAATACAAACCTGCAAATAATCTTCACAATGGCTTCTTCCAACTGAGTCAAAATTGGAATAACGAAAGACGTTCACATAATCTTTATTTACCATTTGATCTTCTAGTAAGAATTCCGAATACAAACCTGGCAATAAACTTCGCATAGCGTCTTCCAAATGAGTCAAACTTGGAAAGACAAAGGCGAGGATCAGAACTCAAGATAATGTTGACTATTTTCCTTGATTATTGCGGTGGTTAATACTTGTCAACGATTATGAATAAATTTTTCCAACTGCCAGATAATTTGCTGTTTTAAGCGCCGCATAACGTCCAGCTAATCTTTATTCCGATTCCAAACCTGTCAATAATCTTCGCAATGGCTTCTTCCAACTGAGTCAAAACTGGAATAACGAAAGACGTCCACATAATCTTTTATTTACCTTCTGGCCTTCTGGTAAGAATTCCGAATACAAACCGGCCAATAATCTTCGCAATGGCTTCTTTCAACTGAGTCAAAATTGGAATAACGAAAGACGTCCACATAATCTTTTATTTACCTTCTGACCTTCTGGTAAGAATTCCGAATACAAACCGGCCAATAAACTGCGCAATGGCGCCTTTCAACTGAGCCAAAACAGGAAAGACAATGGTAAGGATCATAACTCAAGATAATGTTGACTATTTTTCTTGATTATCGCGGTGGTAAAGATTTGCCAACGATTATAAATAAATTTTTCCACCGGCCAGATAATTTGCTGTCCCAAATACCGCATAACGTCCAAATAATCTTTATTTACCGTCTGACCTTCTGATAAGAACTCCATATACAAACCTATCAATAAACTTCGTAATGGCAAAAACTGGCAACGCAAAGACGAGGATCAGAACTCAAAGTAATGATGACTGTTTTCCTTGACTATCGCAATGACTATGAATACATTTTTCCAAGCTCATAAAATCAAGTCTCACTGGAATTGACTAGTTTTAACACTACTTCTACGATCTTTGCCCCTTTGAAGAAAATTTGAGTCTTTCGAAACTAGTCCAGTTGCAACTTGTAAAATGTTTCGTGAGAAAAAAGAAGTTCAGCGGTCATCTGCCTTAAATTTAAACGATAAGTTTCAAACACTTTTTCCTTCATTGTATCTGAATTGATTGCAGTTGAAAATGTTCACAAGAGCGAGGCAAATTTACCACCACATATTTATCGCTGCCCTGAATGTAGTCGCCTGCTATATCCTGTAATATCATCCGAAGAATTGATTGGGAGGCCACAGATTTACTACTGAAGTGTAGCAAACCGACGACAGAGACATTGGACAAATCATGTTAATCGGAATTCAAAGAAAGCTGTCTTGAGAAATAAAAATGAGTCCTCAAAAAAAAAAAAAAAATATTCTCCACTATAATTTTCCGGTCATGAAAATTTGCTCTTGTGACGGGAAAAGTTATCTTATGTTAAACAGTGTTATTTATTTTGTCATGCAGAGTTTGTAGGTGATAAACTATTTCCATAATGTTTGTTCTTATTCATGTAAAACGTTTCCTTAAACACCATATTTCCTTAACAATTCACTAATTTTATTATGTGCGAATTGGAAAGTGAAACGAATTAGGGAGCGCAGAGCAATTTTATAATATAATGGCTTCCATACCATCGCTTCTTTGCACTCAATAGTTTGTTCCCCTCAGACCTAATATTCCAGTCCATTTTTTATGAGATTTGTTCTATGTTGTATTTTTTTCTCTTTTATTTTTTTGTTTTTTGCAACAAAACCAAATTGTTTGTCACAAAACGTTTCACAATTCATCATCATCATTGCCAGCTTCAAAATCATCAGCAGCAGTTGTAGATTTTAAAGACAAGAACGTTTATATACCAAAGGATATATCTTTTGTGTGTCTGTCTACATACACACATACATATATATATATATAACTTTCTCCATGTTACAACAAGCAGCATATTAGATCCTTCAGACATAATCGTCGACGCCGTTGTGTGTTTTTTTTTGCCGTTGCTTAACTTTAAAATGTGAAAGGACAAGAAAAAAATAAAACGGAGGAAGACACATTCAAAGTTAGTGGAGTATAATAGAAAGTCATTTTGCGAAACGCTAAGGTTCTATTTTCACAATGGCATTGGGAGTAAATCTTCATGTATACATACACATATATATATATATATATATATATATATATATATGTACGAGTATATAAAATCTATCTATCGCTTCTGTGCTATTCGAGTGAGTGTATTGGTTTGCCAAAGGACGTGATGAATTTTTGCATAAGTTAACTTTAGCCTTGCAGCATCACCACTTAATGTGCGGGGGGGATATAGAGGGCATTTGGAGGGGAGATTACGATTTTATTCCTTTGAGTTATCTCTACTACGTGTAAGTGTATGTGGGTGTATGTGTCTAAGAATTGTCCTACAAAAAAAGGACATTAGAATATTGAAATAAATCGAGTGGACAACTATTTAAATTGAATTTTATAAACGGTTCTTTTCCTCGTCTAACTCAACAACTAAAGTAACAAAATTTAATTTTATTTCAGAAAAGAATGAAATCAAATTCTCGTATTTAAATTAGTATTGCAAGTAAAGAATAAAGTAGGATATTTTTTAAGAAGTTTGCAAAACTGGTAACATCTAAGAGAGACAGCTGTGTTTAAAATGCCATTCATCCCTTCATCCCTTTGCGCCAAAAGTGGGGTTTTGCTGTAAATGGTTGTCATTAAAAATGGGCGCAGACATGAAAGGGATAGAAAACGTGATTAAATGTCAACATAAATCAGATTATTTACTGCAGAAATTTCGTGTGTGCTCTATTTGTAATCTATTGCATACTTTGGTGCTCATTCGAAATGTTAAAATTATTGCATATTTTAGGGATTGCATGAAAATAAGCTCTCTTACAGATTATTAGTTAAAATGCAGGTTGAAAATATATTTAAGACATTTCACAACTACCATAAAAACTTGTAAAATTAGAACGAGTATAATTTTAAAGAAAATTGAAGAGTAAAAATTTGTGTTTATAAAAAGGAAAATTCGATCAAATGGAAATTAAATTAAATAAATGATTGTTTTATTTAAAAATAAAAAAATATATAAAAAAATGAGAACAAACTCAAAGTTTGACGGGTGTTACTTTATAGTTGGCCCTAAGCGATTTTATATTTTAAGGAATATTTTTCTCTTGAAGGTTCCCAGAAATACGCCAAAATTTGGTATTCCTATTTGTCTCATTTGTTAGCAACCAACATTCTTCCATACGTTTCCTGGCAGACATCATTAAGCTTTATTGGCGGTGTAGTCGAGATAGGTACAATCAACCACCGCTTCAAAGTTATAGTCATCGACGTTCATGCAGTGCCCCAACCGAATAAACGTGTTGTTCGTCGAAACAAATAACTTCTGCTAATTCCTTCTCAATTGGAGAAGGAGGTAGTAACATTAATCAGTTTTCAACCATAAAAAAAGGAAATTTCCCTGCATTCCATTAATAAGCTATGGGAGATCTTCTCGCATTCCGTGAGCTTACACGCATCCTGTCTTTAGACTCATTCAATGGGTTTTTGAGTTTAACGACGATTCCGAATATCAGTTTGAGAACCATTTAGTGAACTTGTCAATTACCCGACTATTCGAAGTGTTAGTCAGACACATCGAGGTGACCGCCGCTCAAATAATGATAGGTGTTTGTAACGAGGTTCGAACCTATGATCACTGGCACGATAGTCGCTTGTTCTAACTATTATGTCACTGCCGATTTCCAACCAGATGTCTATATTGACCAGATATGGTAGAGATGTTGTCCCATGTTTCCTTACAATCATCGGCTGTAGCCCTGGTAAGGGGCCTCGTTTAGTGAAAAATTAATAAGATTTTTACCTATCTTTACTATAGGTAGTGCAGCAGTCAGTGACTTTGTACAATAATGTATAAGCTTTGCAGAAATGCGAAACTCGACTTTGACTTCCTATAATTTTTACCATATCGGATTGCCAGAAGCAGCTTCATAAAAAATAACAAATTTTCTTGCATCTCATGAATGGGAGAAGTTTTCACATTCCATAAGCTTACACGCATCCTATTTCCAAACTAACTGAACTGAGTGGACTGCTCAATGACAATTTTGAACGTCAGATTGAGAAGCTGTTATTTTTCAAGGTTATCCATTTAGTGGTTTCAAAATACCTGTCATCTGAAATGTTATTTATTTAGTAAAAGGTTTGCTATTTACGAATATGGATCGTTTGGCAAAAAAAAAAACCGGAAAACCGCCTAAAAATAGTTAAAGCTTATGAGAAAAGTGGCGATTCAACACAACCGATTTTGGCTTAATTGCTTGAGAAGTTCCCTGAAAGCGTAATTTCACGTTTTGGCGACGTCAATTGGCCACCAACATCATGCGCCGTTAGACTTTTTTGTGTAGGGCTACGTCAAAGACCCTATTTACGCGGGTAATCCCAAAACGTTGGAGTGATTGAAAACCAACGTTCGTCACGTTATCTCCTAGATACCGTGCGAAATGTGCGAAAAAATGGTCGGAACTACCTCAAAGGAATCAACTGCTTCAACCAATTCGGAAGCGATCATTTAAATGACATTGTAGTGGCAAGGTCCAAGTATTATAGTGAAATAAAAGCTTCATCGAAATCTTAGATGTATGTGTGTTTTATTTAACTATAATTGTAAAACCGAAAAATGGATAGCTCTGTACTTGTTGATTACTTTGTTACTTAAAGTGTTTGTCAGATGCATCGGAATGAGCGCCGCTCAAAGAAAGGACATGAATCCACGATCAAAAGCACGATAGTCGCATGTTTTAACCCCCATGCCAAGGTCGGTCTCGAAGGCACGTTTCCATCGACAATGAAGGTAGGTTTATAGTCGGTTGTATAGACATATAAACAAATTTTGTTGCACATTATGAACTAGATATGGAAGAGCTTCTTACGTTTAGTCAGGTTACACGCATTACATTTTTAGACTCACTCAAAGGGAAAGATATGGAAGAGCTTCTCATGTTTAGTGAATTTATACGCATTAAATTTTTAGACTCATTCAAATGGAAAGATATGGGAGAGCTTCTCACGTTTAGTGAGCTTATACGCATTAAATTTTTAGACTTACTCAAAGGGACCTTTAGTTTAACGACATTCCGAACGTCAGAGTTTGAGAACTATTTACCAGATTTGTCGATTACTTGAAGTGTCAAACACCTTCAAATAATAATCATTGTGGAACGAAATATTTCTCACTACACATGAATTCGTTGAATGTAAACATTTTTGTTTCATAAATAAACATCAGCAAATCTGACGATATGGCCCTGTCAGTTTTAAAGAAGAAACAAATTGAAATCAAAGCTCCCGACTCCAGTGTAGAAGAAGATTCATCAGTAGATGAAGGATCTGATGGTAAGAATGCTCAACAAGGTAATGCCGGCTGGGCAGATTCCATAGCAAAAGTATTAAGCACCAGTAAACCCAAGACAAAAAATACGTTAGTACTTTCGAGGGCCAAAAAAATAAAACCAGGCTTCGAAGTTGAGGGTAAAATTAAAGAAGAGAAGCCTACAGATGCCGAATTAGATTTGAAGCAAGCCAAGAACCAGAAGCTTGAACTGCGAGTAAAACCCTCATGGAGAGACATACAACGCATGTGGTGCAACTCTTCAGTGCGGTGCGCATCCAACAAAAGGATGTTCAACAACAATTGGATCAAGCTGGCCCTCTTGATAGTCGGAAAGATTCTGTGTTGAACAACATAAATAAACGGAAATTTTTGGATGTTCTTATGGGCGGTAAACGTTCAAAATCTGAAGCTGTCGATAATCCAGTCAAACATGAATTTAAGAAAGAAGATGAAGGTAGCGACGAGGATGATTATGACAACAAGAAGAAAAAATCGAAGTGGAACGTCCTTCAAGAAGACTTCATGACCCATAAGAAAAACAAACACTGGGACGAAGAGGACGATGATGATAACGGTGAACAAGCTGATAGTGATGATGACGATTCTTAGCAATAATTTTTTGTTTAGCTTTTTATATAGATTTATTTACAAAATATGAAATACATATGTACGTGTATATAATTTTTTTTTTTTCAAGTGAAATTATGACAGATGACTGGCACGCAATGGTCAGTAGCAGCCGATAGTATATCCTGGATCTTTTCCAGAATTTCTCACAGTGTGAATATCTAGGCAGCGGTGGATTTAGCAGGTCTAATATCGCACTGACAAGGTCCAATCAGACCAGTTAGAATAGGATTTAATCTTTCATAGATCACACTCCGTAGAATCTTACAAGCAACGTGTAGAAGACTCATAGTACAATAGTTGGCATACACATTTGGATGGACTTCTTTTAAAAACAGGTCAAAATACGCTTAGATTTCGGTCTTCGGTCATGTCTTAGTTGTGCCAAATTGTATTTAGGAGCTGATGTACGCTTATGAGCTCATTAGGAGTAGCCAGCCTTATATAGCCCTGCCCACATACTATCAATATCCACAGCTGCATTATTCTTAAGCATCATTCTAACCTAGTTTTCGCTTCTTAATGGGCAATCTATGCTATCATTTAGAATTGACGTGGTTTCTTCACTTGTGTTGCCATCCAGAACCAGTAACTTTCGCTTATTCATTTGAGGAATAATATGCTATTTAAAAATTCAATTGAAGATTTAATTTAAGACTTCATTTGTGTCTGCGCCCCTCTTTGAAACCAACTCATCTGCTACTGATTCCGCGGATTTCCCATTAAACTCTTGTACAGGCATAAGAAGAATTTCCCCTTTCAAATTCACATCCAACTCACCTGGTCTTTAGCTAAACTCCGATACCATATTTAGCCAGCATCACTGTCCCGTTGGTGTTAATTAAAAACCAAAATGTCAGGAAAAAAGACCTCCTCACCAAAATCCCTAAGGAGGAGATTTGCCAGCAAAAACGAAACCAAAAAAAAAAAAAAAAGAAAAAATCACAACAAAACCTAAAAAGTATGCATTGACGCTAATTAGCGGTGTTTGATATTATTTTCAATTATTTACACTAATTACAAAGTTATGAAATACTCTGCGATGAATATCTTTGACTTTCGACAAAAACTGCATCCTTGATGGTAGCCAGTGAAGGTGGTGGCGGTGGGTCTTGTGGCAAACGAACGAAACTTTTCCATAGCACAGCATCCGCTATTATGACACCTAACGCTCGTTGTTTTTTGCCCCAGGTTTTTTGTGCAAATACCCTCCCGTCATGAGGGGGAGATGGAAAAAGACGACTTCGTTTTTGTGTTAATTACAAAACAATTTTCCGTTAAGCGCTAAGACAACTGAGGGGTTAAAATGCGCTCGGGTGGGTAGGAAAAAAATTCTTTTTAAGACTCTTTTCGAAAACTTGGTAAACATTCAATCTAATGGCTGTTCGACACACAAACGCATAAAAATCATCATCTACGTACACAGCTCATATGAAGCGATAGTAGTACATGGAACCACAAACATTTTCATCATGCTGTGGCCCCAAAAGCCCTTGTCGCTGCCGCTTTTTCGCTAAAAACTATTGGCATCATCATAATAAGCAGCCGAGAAAATATCAACATCACTGTCATCAATGGCGGTTGCGGCAGTCCTCTGGGTATGAGCAAATATTCGGAGGAATATTTAGGGAACATATTTTTGGCATCAGTTGTTTTTCCCCAGTTCCGTCCCAAAAGCAAATTTTCTTTGCTCCGTAATGCATGTGGTAAATATTTGATGTGTACGTTTTTTTTTTTTTTTTGTTCGTTTCTCTTCTATCCAGTAAATTTGGTTGTAAAACAGCGAAAGTAAAAACAGAAAAAAAAGAAAACACTTCAGAGATAATTGAAATTTTTATTATCATCCTTCAAACTAAAGGATGTGTTAATATGTTTTGTAAACATTTTGAGTATTTTGAGTGTGTGTGTGTGTTTGTGTATGTGTGTGTGAGTAAGTGAACATAATGGCTACAAGCGTATTTGGCCAGAACAAGTTTGCATTAACCACATGACTAAAACCCACGACAGCAACACTTTTCATCATTATTGATTTATTAGTGTAGTAAATATTTTGGGTAGCATATTTTTGGGCGAAAATGTAGACGATATTTTTGTTGTGTGTTGCTTTTAGGCAAAATGAAATTTAGGGAATGCAACAAAATACTGGTTAATTAACAAAGGAATTAAAAGAAAATGCAGGAGAAAGAAACAATTTTGAAACACTAAACTATAATAAAGATAGGCAATGAAATGGAAAGAATATTAACCAGTAGTGCGAATTTATTTCACGAATGTAGTTTGGACAGCTAAAAATGAAAATTACATTAACAAATTTTCTCTTGATGAAATATTCTTTTTAAATTTTTTAGTTTTTACTAAAGATATTTGATCACATGTCAAGTTTAAAGGAAGTGATGTTGTCACAAGATCTTAGTAAAGACCTTAGAACAGAACGAAGCAACAATTTGAAATCGATTGAGTGCTTTAGTATGTAAAAATGGGAAAAAATCTACGAGTATATTAAGCTAAAAAGAAATTTTTAGAAAATGTGAAAAAAAATCATATAAGTAAATAGTAAATGCTTGAATCAAGAATATAATCAATAATATAATGGCTCGACTGCGAGCCAGGTATACTCGTGCAAATAATATTTGTTAATGAACAAATATTGTTAAAATTATTTTATGCCAGATTGAGTGTCCAAAAGTGTGATGGCAAATCCAAAATTTTAATGACAACTAATTGAATTGGAGAAATAATTACAAATGTTGATAATTACAAATGTTGGAAAAAATTTAAATTGGCCCGGAAACACATTTTTTGTGTTCCCTGGCTTTTTTTCTATTCTCCGTCATAGAACGGATTACACTAGATTATATATACAGGTTGGGCCATATGGGTGTTGGCGATTTAATTCTTCAATTTCTCTGCAACGCGCGGCGCGGGGTGGCGGGGGATATGTTGTTCGCTGCGCCGCTTCCTGGAAATTTAGTCGCCA